>JAODAL010043939.1:0-33362 GCA_025379985.1 Phyllomedusa bahiana
GGCCCCGAAGGGGCCGAGATTTCTTTGGATTTCTATCTGCTTCCTCGCATGTTCCGATCCTGCTTCACTTCGCCGCCGCCGGAGCATTTAGACCAAAATAAACCAGGTCTGCCTGTCGGAGCTGCCGAGCGCTGCACTGCGCCTCGCTTTGCCGACTCGCCATCGTACATGCCTCGGAGTTTTCGAGCGCGCCGCGTCCCGCCCCGGAACGCCTACCACGCGCCCACACCGCGCCCACTACCCGCCCCTTCATGCGAGGCGCAGCTGAAAGTGGCGAACACTGCGCCTAACACTGAATCCCCGCGTCCGACAGCGGGATTCGGGCTGGGAGGCGCAGTGTATACCAAAAAACGGGTGAAAAGCCCGATCATACATGTCGCCCTATGATTTAATATTGCTGAAACCACGAGCATGTAGATGGACAAGTTGGGGTTTTTTAAGCAAAGCTTAGCAACAGGATCATGTGATGTGTTTCACATAGAAATATCCCTTTACCAGATAAGTAGATTTTGTATAATATGAATCTGATTGGCCAGTAATGTTTTGTCTATATGATTAAGCTAACATTTCTAATAGAAACACAACTACCTCTACTATAAAGCTGCGTCTGTTATTCCCTTACTTCTACACCATACCCTATGACATGTATTAGTAAGGTCCTTGACCGAAACGTTACCTTGACCTTGACCGCAACATGTATGAATGGGGCTGCGGCAGATATCTGGCGTCTTTTCAGCACGATATCAGGTGTAGCCCCGTTCGCTACATTTTTAAATGCGTGCACGACATTATCGGGTGCATTATAGAGCACAAGCAGCACTTTGTAATGCGCACGATCTCGGGGGCATGCGGAAGGTGGGGCGCACTAGGACCGTAGCGAAGCTATAGATTTATGGCTTTGCTACGGCATTTCTAGGCGCATTAAAGTGGGAACGGGTAAACCACTTTCAAAGTGGTATACCTGAGCCAGAAATGTCGTACCAGCGATAGATTTCGCCTGATTTATGACCCGCTATAGAGCGGGTTCATAAATCAGGTGCCTTCTAGCCTATTATTATGCGCATGAAATTTGGTGTGTGAACGCCAAATTTCCTACATGCCGCCCTCTATCTCTACATGGAGCCTGTGGTTAAAGTTGAATAAATTTAAGAAATCTCAGAGTGCTGTCAGTTGTGTTTCTAGCTTTGTGGACTTCCAATCCATTTGACAAGCACCCAGCATATTCTTTATGCTTTTTGAGTGCCACCCATGAACAAATATTGAAAACATTTCTAATAGTTCATTAGTTTTAATATAGGAGTGTATACCAGGTTTTGTCAATAAGAAGGAAATCTTGAGAATCGCAGCCCTTGAGACCTTTTAAAGACTACTTTAATGGCTATGTCCTCTATCTCCCTTGGTTGGAAAAAGGTTTTGGTCAACGAAAGCTTCCTCCCCATGGTAAACCGAAAATAATCAATAATTTGAATTCCACAGGGAATAGGAGATTTGAGGTTTAATTGATACAGTCCACCCAAAGTTTTCCTATGACAGTTCTATGCCAAAATATTTAACAATCCAATTGTGATAATCACGCAAACCACAGAAAAAGTATATCTTGCAATACAAGCTTAATTCAGAAAATATAACAACAAATTGCTCTGCCTGGAGTTTTGCAAAGAAATCTGCTGTGTGAACACATTCTAACAAACTGAGGACTAGTTCTGGTTAGAAACCTTGCTCAATTCTCTCCGCAAAATAAACCAACTCAAGATTTAGTCAACAAGAAAATATAGAAGAAGTAACTTCTTACCACAGTTGGGAACCTGCATAATGTTTAGAGGTATCCTCTTGTTGTATTCATTGAGGCAAAATATGTTGTGTTTGTCTACGATGATAGTTTCTGGAAATACTTTGATCCACATTATATCACACGAACACTGGAATGGATTGTTACCTAAAAGGCTGGAAGACAAGATAACTTCGTTACAGCATTCTTTGAAAGTATATTTTGCTACAATTTACAATAAAATTACTTTTCTTGTCTTCAATGAGGTGCGAGGGACCTCCAAACTGACCAGACAATTCTGACTGAAACCCTGACATTACACATTTTACAAAAGCTATATAGCAACAAATTAGCCTGCCACCATCACAATTTATAATCTAGCATTCCTAGCAACATATATACAGCTGAATACTTGACAGTAAGCCTTGAAAAGGTCCACAGGGGAGTAAGGGAAACCCCCAGTGGGCCCTTGGCATGGTGGGTCCTAGTCATGGCAGGCCTGGGGCTACTTTTCAGGGAGATAGGGAAAAAAAGAGTCAGAAAGCAAAATCCATCTCCCCTTCAGTGAACAGTGTGTTTTTCTGTATTCTGTTGGGAACTGCTATTAATGCTTCTGTATTTCAGTATAAGGAGGTATGGGATTTCAATTTTGGTGTTGTGAACTTAGAAAGTGCTGAACAGCCCACCCAATTGACTAGTAGTGCCATCATCAATAGGCTGTTAAGCCAGCACGGTGCACTATACATAACTATGACTGACAGACACCCTATATAAATTTTCTATTTTTTATTTTTTTAAAGGTATGATATTAAGGTAGCCACTCCCCCCATGCATAGAAGGTGTGTGTTTGGTCTGTCTATTAGTACTTTGCGCCTGTGGAACCCTCCCAAATGGCATTATAGCTGCTTTGAATCCTATTGGGAAATAGTTTCTGACCTGCCATAGGAGCAACACGTAAGCCTCCATTCTTCTGTGAGTTATATCAGAAATCAAGAGGCAGAAAGCAAGAATCATGTATATTAGCTATAAGGGGAGTAGGAGAGGTTGGCAAGAATCAACTCCTCTGGTGGAACCCAGGCACTGATAACAGTAGAACCCAATTAAATGATGTATATATGTAACTGACACTAAATACTGTAACAGTGATAACCAGCCCACCTTAATTTCTTAGTAAACCATCTATGAACATATTTTGCATATAAAGACCCCCAATTATGTCAATCCATCGAGGATGTCTAAACACTTTTTGACAGTACATAATGGTGATGTCTCTTCCTTTTTGTTCTTTGGTATTAAATTAGTTAAGTTGGGTCTAATGGCGGGTGATTTAAAACGTTGTTCACTTCACCACGGGCACACTGGATTTTGAAATTTAATACGCGAGTATTTGTTTTCTTAAACCTGTCATACGGTTACTATCCCATACAACCAGAAAATTATTGACACGTTTGCGCCATCTGGCTCTGGTCGCCGGCAACGGCCACTGCGACCATAACTGCTGCTTGGCTTTGTTTCATTTCTCCTAGTGTGAACTCTGTTCTCTAACCTTGGATTCTAATTGATTTCTGCCCAACGCCCGTGGCCAGGAACCTTCCAGCACTCTTGAGGTTAATCTGTTCTCTTGGTGATTGACAGTTTCTGCTTCCTATCACTTCTGCTCTTCTTCCTCCCCTTCCCTATTTATAGTCACTACTTTCTGTCTTCTATATGGTTTTCTCTCCCTATAGTTCGCCTGTTCCTTCATTTGACTCTCTGTGCTACTCTGTCCTTTGCTTGGATCCCGATTATTCTTTGTCTCATGTTTTTGTACTACGCTGCCCGTTTGTTGCCAACTTGGACTGCCTGACTATGCTTGCTTGTTCTGTGTTTGTTTGTCTCTGTCTGTGTTCTCACTTGCCTCAGTGCAGTTATCAGTCATCTGATTGGGGCAGACCTATTAAGGAGTTGGGTTCACCAAACGGCAGGGACAGAGGCTGGGACCAGTGTCAGGGCCTCACTTGTCTGTGTCTCTGTGTATGTCCCTGACAGTCCCTGACAATTATACAGTTCCTTTATCAGTAAACTATCCAATCAATTTATCACCAAACCATATACAGTAAGTATCTTCCGCAAAAAAAACCTAAATCCTTAAAATCTGTGTACCATGCAGACAGTATACTATACAATTATTATACTTATGCTAAGTCCACACAGCATATGTCAAAATGCCGCCCAAAATCCGACGGCATTTTGACAACACGGATATTTCATTGCTGTCTATGCAGCACATAGTACCGTCGGATTTCCTGTGCTGTGTAGACATAGACATACAGTCAGTATTCCATAAAATCAGTATAGTATACAGTCAGTACATCATACAATTAAGATACATTTAGTCAGCATATCACACAGTCAGTAAATTTTACAATCAGGATTCTACCCAGTCACTTAATTATATTGTTAGTATACCATACGACCAGGATACTACTTAATCAATATATCATACAATCAATATGCCATAAATTCAGTATCTCATACAATCATTAAACCATATAATCAATATCTCATACAATCAACAAATCATGCAATCAGAAGATGTGTAGCAGTAAATAATATAGTCAGTATATCCTATAATCAGTGTATGATGAGGATACTGTGACACTGTGAACCATATATTACATAATCAGCAACCTGTATCACAATCTCTAGTAAAGCAGCTACAGATATACAATAAAATGCTCGTATTTAGGTCGCTGTGACGGCTTTGTTACCTCTCGGTTAGATAAACAATCACTTTAAAAGGCATGAAGGTTATTTATGACAAGATTGTAAAGGGGAGATAGGGAACAGACTGTCAATCAGTCAAAGGAGGTAACATGGATGGGGACATTGAGCGTATTATTGAGCAGCTTCATTCACTAGAATGGTTAACATGGTGGAGTCCTGATAAGTAATGAGTAATCTATATCTGGTTTACTCTTAATTTCTCATGTTGTGATGATCTTGCATCTTGCTATCCATTTAATCTAATTTGTAGTACTTTAAAGATTAGTTAACCATCTTGCTTGGCTCTACAATTTCACAGAGATGTTTTAAAGGACCCTTAAAAACAGTTTATTATTCCTAAGGGAATCGTATTAACATTCCTTCACATAATGTAATCCAGCGTATCAGTGATAATGACATATAGGGCCGAGCTTCAACACAACCACAAACCATTTATGACAATTGTAAATGATGGAAAATTGTGGGGGTGAGGAGGAGAGGTGATTTTCACTGTAACAAGCTCCGTGTACAACACTGATGATAGAAATCTACTATAGTAACACTATTTTATAGTTTTTTTCAGTAGTATTTTAGATTTTATAAAATGTTTAGTTACAGTTTTCTCTACTATATATTTTATTCACTGCAGATAATAGCTTATAATAATTATTCATACACATAGTAAACGAGTGTTAATAGACAGATTCATAGATCATTCATAATCGGTAAACAGTTGCACTTATTGGGTCTGATTTATCAAAACTGTCTAACAGTAAGACTGTCTTAGTTGCCCATATCAACCAATCAGGGCTTAACTTTCATTTTCCAAACTGTTCAAAATAAAGCTGAGCTTGATTGGTGTATGGCAACTAAAACTTCTTACTGTTAGACAGTTTTGATAAATCAGGCCCATTGTTCTTTAACATTTTTTTATATTCTTCACATAAGGGACACCCATTTTTTTTTATTTTTCATCCAATAGCAAATAAAGGTGTCTCAAGTGCCCAAAGTCTTTGTAAAGTAAAATGCATTTATAAGCATTTATAGCATGTACTTTCAATGCGAGGCAGCTCTCTACCTTGCATACCTTTCTATTTCTCGGTGTGTAAGCGCCCTAAGGGAAATACGCAGAGAAATACATAAAATTACCATCATCTGAATAACAATGGTGATTTTACTAGTAACATTCTTTTTCCTGTATTTGTGGGGCATATTTCGGTGCCAATTATGCACCAAGGTAAATGCGCGTGAACACCTCCTAACATGGGACAGATACTCTTTATACTATGTTCACACGTGTTCATGTATTACTGCATGTGTTTTTCTAAGGTATCTCAACTGCATCAAACAAAAATGCATTAAAAAATATAGCAAAAACGCATGCAGGAAATGCAGGTAGTTTTGTAATTTACTTGATAGGTATGTTCACACAATGAATTTGGACGCTGATTCTAGGGCAGATTTAGGGAGACATGTATTGAAGGGTTTTCATCCTTTTTCTGTTGTACAATGCACCTAACTGAGCCGGCTATGATGTCTAATGAGACTACCGTATGTGTTAGTCACATTGTTCGTAAGACTCAACACTTTTGAATGTGCCTAACATGAAGGGGCGTTCTGGGAGCGGTCAGAAGGTGTGCCGCACCACATTCGTAAGATTGGACACATATATGAATGTGGTTCGGTAAAACTAGGTGCATTACTGATGCAACAGGCAGACCTATTTCAATGTGGTCTGTCTGAGGAGTCGAAGTGAAGCTAGATTTGCTGTAAGGGGCAAAAATGTCCAATATTTCTCAACTTACACCAGTACATTAATAAAAAGTCATTTATTATAATTATCAAACTGTATAAAATTTAATTATTTAAATTTAATAAAAATGTTATCATATAAAATTAATATAAAAATATATAATATCCCCAAAATATAGAATTATCTCCTATAAAATGTATTTAAAATTCATAGAATCTTACACTAATTTTATAGTAACCCACTGATTATGTTGTTCAGATTTTTATATTATACATTTTTACTACATTAAATTAGAAATTTAGCTTTGCTGCTCTCACCCTTTATTCTAAATACAGCAAGAGCCAGCACAGCACAAGTATTGCTGGGATCTGTGGTTCTCCAAACAGGATCAGTACCATAGTTTATATGGTACTTAGCATGAAATTCTCGTCTGAAAGCAAATTTTCCAGTCAGAACACAACACTAATTCAGTGCAAAATATTTTTGCGCCCAAATACTTAATGTGAGCATAACCTTATTTGAAAGACAAGTGAAATTTGGGTTAACACCTTAACCCACCCTGATGTATGGGTATGTCATGGTGGTGTTAAGGAGGAGACGCCGGGTGTTAGCGGCTAATTGCAGCTAACACACGGCGCTTACAGCGCTGGGGGGTGGCAGCACCCGCCTGTGCTATTTAACCCTTATGACGCCGCGGCAAAGATGGTTGCAGAGTCTATGCAATGCATTTGGCTGTATTAACGATCGCGCCCCCTAGTGGTGAAGCACCCTAGTGGGACTCAATGTTAAATTAAAAGCTATAAATAAAGTTTTAAAGTATAAAAAAGTATTAAAAGTTCAAATCACCCCCCTTTTACAAATAAAAACAATAAAATAATAAAAAAGTTACACATATCTGGTATCACCGCATCCGAAAAAGTCCGATCTATAAAAGTAAAACATAATTTATCCTGTACGCTGAACATCGTAGAAGAAAAAAAATTCAAACTTTTTTTGGTCATTTCATGTCACATAAAATTGGAATAAAAGTGATCAAAAAAGTTGCATGCATTCCAAACTGCTTGCAATAAAAAGTACACTTCAGCCCGCAAAAAATGCCGCCTCACTGACGTCCGTAGCTGTTAGTACAAAAAAGTTATTGGTCGCACAAAATGGCGGCGCGGCGCAAATTTCAAATATAAAAAATGCTTGACATTTTTTTACGCCACCAAAACATAACGGAAATGTTTGGTATTGCCGGATGCGTATCAACCTGTAGAATACAGGTAACACATCACTTTTACTGAAGATTGAACGCCATAAAAGCAAAACTCCTGCAAACATGGCACAAGTACATTTTTTTCCACATTTTTTTGCCCCACTTAGAATTTTTTTGCCGTTCCCCCAGTATATTCTGTGGTAATATGAATAACACTACTGGAAAGAACATCTTGTCCCGCAAAAAAAAAAGCCCTCATATGTCTATGTAGGTGGAAAAATAAAAACATTATGGCTTTTGGATGGCGAGGAAGAGAAAAGTGAAGAGAAATATTTTTTTTTGTTTGTGTTAAAGGGTTAAGTGATAAACAGATAAAAAATTTTGTTGCTTGAATTTTTGATGCAGTTGAAAAATACAAAAAAAGAGGAATATGTGAATCAAGCCTTTAGCATAAGGAAACAATCAAAGAAACATTCAGCACCTGTTGACCCCAAACAGTCCATCTGTCCCGAAATTAGTGTAGAAAATTAGAAAAGGGTGAGCAGCTTGTTACCAAAATTGTTATAGTTAATAAATGTACGTAAAGTGACAGTAAATATTTTAGAAAAATGTAAAACATTTGTAAATATTTAGGGACAACATGTATGAATAGGGCTGCACCCGTTTTCTGCAATGCTTTAAGCCAAACAACTCATTTTAGCCCTGTTCTATAGATGTAAAAGTTGTAAAACTTGGTACATTCTGCGCCGGACACGGTACTTTTTAGTGTGCCAATTATGCACCAACAGTGCACCAAAAAAAGCTATTTAGGAACCCACATATGACACTTTCATACATTCAACTGCCTTCTACACTAAGAAAAAGCCAGTTAGAACTTGCGAGTTCGCGACAAGTTCACACAGCTTAGTCTTTTGACTTGATAACTAACATAAATAACAAACTTGCCAGTTCTCATAGGGTTAACAAGTTGCACAGAAGGGCAGCACTGTCCGGTTCTGGCACTCCATAATAAGTTGTTACAGGCCAAAAGAAATATAAATTCCAGAATGATATGACCTAATTTGTCCCAACAGTTCAGGAAGTTGAGGAAACATAATACAGAATGGAAACAAGCATATCCCGCAGCTTAGTGTATTGTGGGATATATAATACCCATTGCAATAGGTTAAAGCAATAGATTATTGCACAAGGATATCTAGCAGTGCGGACTTTGGCTGTGCAAGGCATCAAAATGCAGCTGTTCTAGGGACACTTTTAGGCCATTCTAATATGGATCTTCACAGGAAATGTAGCATGCTGTGTATATTTAGAAAACACAATGGAAGATGATTTCCACATGTGTTTATGGTTTCAAGCACATGGTCAGGTGTTGTGGTCTTTGAGCAAGATACAGAGCTCTGGTCTGTTCTTTCTACCGTATAGGCTAGCTCAATTGTATGTCGCTGTTTTGACTGCACAATGGAATGACATTGTCACGCTGCCTGCGCTGCTTATCCTAGGCCCAAAGCCTAAAGCACCCAGCTCGGGACATAGAGCAGGCGGACATGCCAGGGAGTGTGGAGAGGTGAGTATTATTTTTTTTTTTATCTTCAAGGAGCTGAATATATCGTTATCTATGTACTAAGGGGCCAATATATAGATACCTGCTTATGGGGCCTTATTTAGTAGCTATATAGGGGTACACCAGTAGGTAGGTAGCTATATAGAGACCCCCAGTAGGTAGGTAGCTATATTTTAAATATATAGCTAATTACCTGCTGGTGGGCCCCTATCTACCTACCTACATACTGGGGACCCCTACCTAAATACCTACATTTTGGGGGGCCCTATATAACTAGCTACATACTGGGGACCACTATATACAGGCATACCTACTGGGTGACCTATGTACCTACCTACTTGGGGACTCTTTATACCTAATTACCTACTGGGGGCCCTATATACCTATCTAGTGTGGGGACCCTATATATCTACCTACTAGAGGGAGCCAAATATATCTACCTTCTGGGGCCCCTATACAACTACTTACTACTACAACCTACTTACTGACTGGGGGGCTCTATACCTACTTACCTACTGGGGGCCTATACACTTACCTAGCCAATGGGGGCCCTATATACCTACCTACAAGAGGGGTCCTGTATACCTATCTACCTACTGGGAGCCCTATATAACTACCTACTTACTGGAGGCTATATATCAACATACTGAACTTACTGAACTACCAGGGCACCAAGAGGGTAATTATTAGAATCTGGGCATTATGTATAGGCAGTTTGTACATAGGTGGAGGGGCATAGGTGGAAAGATGATAGAAAATCGAGGCATCTCAGGTGTTTGGGTTGTGAATTTTGCAGGGATGAGTCATGGCCAGGAGAAGTCGTCTTGGAAGTCTGGACCGGATACAGAAGAAAAGGGAAAGTGAACGACTTATCAGTCAAGACGTCACCTGTGAGTCACTAAATGTAACAGGAGTCACTAAATGTAACTGCACTGTAATAACTTATGTGTGAAGACTGCCTGTGTACACTGGTATCTACCACTGTATGGTGGTAATATACAGTCTGCAGAGCCTGTGTTCACTGGTGGTCATTGTATGGTGGTAATATTGGTCTTGGTGTAATGGTTTATATTCAGTAACAGTATGGTGGTATTTTTTAGTCAGTTTATGGTGGAGATGATGTTGTGGTATCATAAGGTCTTTATATATTGTTGTTGGTAATATTGTTCTTGGTATACTAGTTTGGTCAGTAACTTAATAGTGATATTAGTCACCATATGGTAATGATATGTGGCGGTATAACTTGATCTTTGATTATTGTTATTATTTGGTAGTATTGGTATTGTAACATTATAGTGGTATTAGCTACTACATAGTGGTAAATAGTGTTGATCGAACCATTCAAGAATAGTTAAGTTCGAGTCAAACATCTCAATTTTCTTGAACTCGAATCGAACTGAACACTAATAGTTTTCAGCGCCTTTCTGCACTTTTGACGGCCATCCAATCAGTGCAGGGAACAGAGAAGTGTCAAAAACGTCATCGCTGAGGTGTAGGGCTCTCATTGGCTGCTAAAATCACATGCCCATGTTATATATATTTCACTTTATTGCGTACTGAATGCCATTTTCAGCTCACTCTCTGTACTGTACAGACTGCTCTCTGTCTACTTGCTTGCTTACAGGGACAAGATTTGTTTATTAACAATTTTAGACAGGAAAATATGCTATTTAGATTAGTTCGGTAGTTAGTTAGGTGGGTGTGCAGCAAGCTTAGGGAATCAAGACTTA
Organism: Phyllomedusa bahiana; assembly: GCA_025379985.1. Lineage (NCBI taxonomy): Eukaryota > Metazoa > Chordata > Amphibia > Anura > Hylidae > Phyllomedusa > Phyllomedusa bahiana. The sequence continues at coordinate 10,756 of JAODAL010043939.1, forward strand.
GAAAACATTTTCCTCTCATTAGACAGCAATAGTTAGGGAGTTTAGTATTGCTGGCTGCATCTTTCCCACACCCAGAAGCTATTATTTGGCGACATTTGCAGGCTCACATAACTTTCATATACGTGGATATATATTATACAGAGTGCTTGGATTTGCTTAATCATACTCAGTGCCCAAAAGTTCATTTTTTGCAGTATTGGGGGTGAAATCATCTTATAACACATTGTCTCCATTTCTCCTATACCAAGAAATATATTCTAAATATGGTTGGTGAAAATTATTCTTAGTGGAGAAAAGTTCATTTTGGCAGTTTTGGGGGTTCAGTAATTGTATAACACACCGTCCCCAAATCTCCTATACAAAGACATTTATTTTAAATGGTGGTTGGTTGGTAAAAATTATTCTGAGTGGCGAAAACTTCATTTTTGCAGTTTTGGGGGTTCAGTAATTGTATAACACACCGTTTCCAAATCTCATATACAAAGTGTGTCTTTTTATGTGTCAAAGGGGCTTTTGGCCCCATTAGGATGCAGGGCCCTGTAGCAGCTGCTACTGCTGCACCTCTTATTGCTAGGCCCCTGCTTGCAAGCTGTCCTTTCAGTTAGCCATTGAAAGAAATTAAGTACTTTAGCCTCTCAATTTTTTTTCTGTCACTCTTAGAGCCAAATTTTCTTCACTAAGTTGTTCCACGTATCCAGTTTACTGTTATGGATGCTAATTGCAGCTTCTCCTCACCTGTATAGGTATAAAAATTAACCCGAATATCCCATTGACTTCAAAGGGGTTGTCTCACTACATTGATTCATCTTACCTCAGTCCTGTTTTCTTGGTTTCATTTTGAATTCTGGGGCGTGTTTACTGGCTTCTACTAGGCTGCAGTAGAACCCAGGTCTGAAGCTATAGCAACCAGTGCTGGCAGCCTATCATGAGAGATTGAACAGGTTTGTAGCTATGGCGACCTGAGGAGCTGAAGCAAGTCATACAAGAGGGGATATCTAGGAAAAGGTAGGGCACTTCTAATGGACACATGCAGTGGGTACGGAAAGTATTCAGTACCCCTTTAAATGTTTCACTCTTTATTTCATTGCAGCCATTTGGTAAGATCCACAAAGTTCATTTTTTGCTCATTAATGTACACTCTGCATCTCATTTTGAAAGAAAAAAAAAACAGAAATGTAGATATTTTTGCAAATTAATTAAACAAGAAAAACTGAAATATCACAAGGTCATAAGTATTCAGACCCTTTGCTGTGACACTCATATTTAACTCACATGCTGTCCATTTCCTTCTGATCCTCCTTGAGATGGTTCTATGCCTTCATTGGAGTCCAGCTGTGTTTAATTAAACTGATTGTACTTGATTAGGAAAGGCACACACCTGTATTTATAAGACCTCACAGTGCATGTCAGAGCACATGAGAATCAAGAGGTCTAAAGAACTGCCCAAGGAGCTCAGAGACAGAATTGTGGCAAGGCACAGATCTGACCAAGGTTACAAAAGAATTTCTGCAGCACTCAAGGTTCATAAGAGCAAAGTGACCTCCATAATCCTTAAATGGAAGAGGTTTGGGATGACCACAACTCTTCTTCGACCTGGCTGTCCAGCTGAACTAAGCAATCATAGGAGAAGAGCCTTGGTGAGAGAGGTAAAGAGAACCCCAAGATTACTGTAGCTGAGTTCCAGAGATGCAGTAGGAAGATGGGAGAAAGTTCCACAAAGTCAACTATCACTGCAGCCCTCCACCAGTCGGGGCTTTATGGCAGAGTGTGCAGACAGAAGCCTCTCCACAGTGCAAGACATATGAAAGCCGCATACAGTTTGCAAAAAAAACACATGTAGGACTCCCAGACCACGAGAAATAAGATTCTCTGGTCTGATGAGAAGAAGATTGAACTTTTTGGTGTTAATTGTAAGCGTTATGTGTGGAGAAAACCAGGTACTGCTCATCACCTGCCCAATACAATCCCAACAGTGAAACATAGTGATGGCAGCATCATGCTATGGGGGGTGTATTTCAGCTGCAGTGACAGGACAACTGGTTGAAATTAAAGGAAAGATGAATTTGGCCAAATACAGAGATATACTGGATGAAAACTTCTTCCAGAGTGCTCTGGACCTCAGACTGGGTCAAAGGTTCATCTTCCAACAAGATAATGACCCTAAGCACACACCTAAAATAACAACGTAGTGGCTTCAGAACAACTCTGTGAACATTCTTGACTGGCCCAGACAGAGCCCTGACCTAAACCTAATTGAGCATCCCTGGAGAGACTTGAAAATGGCTGTCCACTAATGTTCACCATCCAACCTGAGGGAACTGGAGAGGATCTGCAAGGAGGAATGGCAGAGGATCCCCAAATCCAGGTGTGAAAAACTTGTTGCATCATTCCCAAGAAGACTCAGGCTGTACTAGCTCAAAAGGGTGCTTTTACTCATGACTGAGCAAAGGGGCTGAACATGTAAGACCATGTTATATTTAAGTTTTTCGTGTTTTACCATTGTGCAAAAATATCTACATTTCTTTTTTTTTCCTTTCCCGATGGGGGGGTGGGTGCAGAGTGTACATCAATGAGCCAAAAAAAATAACTTTTTGGATCTTACCAAATGGGTGCAATGAAAGAAAGAGTGAAAAATTTAAGGGGTTCTGAATACTTTCCGTATCCACTGTATTGCAAAGTGACTTGTTTTTGCAAGATCTTTAACATAAAAAGCAATCCTTGTAGTAAAACAACCCCATCAATGGGGTTCGAGTTCGAATCAAGCCTTGAACCGAACACCACTACTGTTCGAAGTTCGACTCGAACTCAAACATTTTACTGTTCGCTCATCTCTAGTGGTAAACAGGTAACAGACAGTATTTGTTGGATTTTGTATACTTACTGACCCGCAAAATATAGACAAACTGTATGTTGTAAAATCCAACAAGAACTAAACCAAAAAACAAAGTCTCAATTGTATTTTTTTTTCTTGTGCATACCACAAAGAATATTTTTTTTGGGGGGAAAGACTGTTTAGAGTCCTGAAATTTCTGATGGCGGATGTGCCTGTGATGTCCCCAACTGTATCAATATGATATAGATATTGGATAACTATGTTCACTAAAAATAGCACTTACACAAATACTGCATAGGAATTTTACTGAACATATGATGTGAAGCAGATAGCCATCAGAGCAGAGTAGTATATACATAACATTATAATGTGATAAAATATATCTTACAGGTGAGTTAAGGAGAGGTGTCGAAATAATCTTCTGTTTAACGTTGTCAGCTTATTTCTGGAGAGGTCTCTGGAATAAAAGTAAAAAATATTTAGATGACTTCTGTTCATGGTACTTAGATTAACTCAATAAGGTAACATAATATTTTGGAAACATTAAACATTGAGGCAGATTTACTATGACAATTTGCACCAAAATACTGGTGTTCATACTTTAGGTCACATTTATTGTATGTAATGGACCATTTTTTGTGACAATTCTGAACCACGTTGAACAAACGGGGCATGGTTTCTCAAAAATGAGCGTGACTTGGTGAAAAAGAGTCCGAATTAATGTGCAACCCTGTGCGTGACAGAAAATGCACCAACATTTTGCCACAATTTGTGGGATAAACTAAATGAACTAACAAACTTACACTAGACAATCTAAGCATAAACCAGACATATCACATAGCATGCATTTTGAGACTGTCTAGTCTAAGTTTACACTGTCTAAGCATTAGATAGTATTAAAGGCGTTTTATCCCTCCAAAATTAGCTCTCAGCATTTAGGGACAGGTTATTAAAGACTTTTTTCAAATACATTAGTCTTTTAATTTTACCTTGGTCAGGAGATAAGAGATATTTTATCTGCTCTGAGTGCACACAGGTTTCTCTGTTTACTGTCCATATCTACTTTCTTGATTAAACAGAGAGCAGGGAGTGATGTCATCATGTTCAGTGAGCTCACTGGGGGCAGATTTATTATCTTTAACAAGATTAGCTTTTATTTACAGATAAGCAATTGTTTTCAACTCCTCAGAGCATTTGCAGCTTTGTTTACTGAAGATTAAATCTCCTGCACTTAAGTCTTCGTGTTGTCTCAGCTAGTTAAAGGGGAGCTAAATATGCTAGTAACTGCTAAAAAACCAACCACAACCTGATGTGGCAGAGTGAGTGAAAAGCTGCTTATGACTCTGTGATTGCCACTCAAGGATTGCTACTAACTTATCTGTTCATGCGAAATCGTTGACATTGATTAAATGTAAATATGGTCTTTGAAGTACAGATGATATGTAACATAAACCTGAACTTGCATATAGAGTCACAGCTTTATGGAGTACAGATACAGCTGTTGCTACCGTCCATAAAACCTTCTGCCACATAAAAAGACACCAGTAAATGACCCAAGGTAGCTGGAGGCCCCTTTTTCACTTTTTGCACTAAGGCCCAGAACATCAAGTAAGACCTCTGATTCCTGTACATTAGTTTTCTATTATACTCATATCATTTAAATTGCTCTTTTGGATAATAGGAAAAACAGTATTGAAGATTTAAAATTCCTGATGTATCCTCTACCCAGCACCATCAAAACATTACCTGGATGACATCCTGTTTTGACTTGGAGGGTGCATCTACATAGCACACAGAAGCTGCACACCACAGATGCACATTCTACACCATATACCTTTGCCTATTCTTCAGGAATTATCATTAAATGGCCATACTGAACCAATACAGCTGTGAAGGTCATATGCAACAAGATTTTTTCAACTATCTGTTCATGATCTAATCTGTCGTAAATAGCTTTCACAGAATAATGTGACACTCACATAATGTCTATCCTGAGCAGATTACCTCCTATATTTCTACAGAAGCATTTTATAAGAAATTAATTACTTACATGTAAGAGAGTTTGAGGTTCTTGCGGAATGCTTGGCGAGATACAAACTTCAGTCCTGAGTCCACCACAGTTCTGAAATAAAGCATTCAATTCAGAGGTCCACAAATAACACAGTGTGCTGCCAAGATTCGATAAGAATACTAGTTCAACTGGGCTCACAGACAACATAGATTTTTCTTTCTTTACCCTCAAAGTTGCTTAAATTGCATATATTAATTTATACTTTGTAAAATGAAAAGTAGTAATTCTCATTATCTATCTATCTATCTATCTATCTATCTCATATCTATCTATCTATCTCATATCTATCAATTTATCTATCCACTAGTGAAAAATAGGTAGCACTCCCTACAATCAATATGAAGCTGGGTGCCAGCAAACATGAGACCTCTGTCACAGGTCAATGCTTACATAGATGAAAAAAACTTGTAGCCCTCACAAAAGTTTGGAAAAAAGTGGAGCTTTATTAATAAAAAAAATAATAATAATAATAATAATCTTTATTTATATAGCGGCAACATATTCCGCAGCACTTTGCAAGTTAGAGGGTATAAGTATAGACAAGGAAAACAAATGTTACACAGTAAAAAGCTACTTACAGATCAGACACGAGGTTTGAGGGCCCTGCTCCCAAGAGCTTACAATCTATTAGGGTGTGTGGGTGAGACAAAGGATGAGAAATGCTCAGTTTACAATGGTCCAGCCATGTTATATAAATATGGGGTAGTTTACACAAAAAGTGGATGAACCTGCCACCTTGACCATACAACTATATACAGATAAGTGCTTGTGAATGCCCAAGTGCAGGAAGTGATGAATGAGTATGACAGAAATTGGGAGGTTAATGATTTAGGATCTTGGTAGGCCTGCCTAAGAAATTGAGTTTTCAGAGCGCACTTAAAACTATGAAGGTTGTGAGTGTGCCTGATCATATGGGGTTACATGTTCCAGAGAACCGGAGCAGCACTTGCAAAATCTTGGAGACAAGCATGGGAGGTTCGGATGAGGGAAGCGTGTAATATCAGATCATCAGCAGAGCGGAGAGAGCGGGTAGGGTGGTAGACAGAGATGAGGGAGGAGATGTAGGGAGAAGCAGCACTATGGAGAGCTTCATGTGTGAGAGTGATGAGTTTGTTGTATCCTGTACTGAATGGGCAACCAGTGCAGTGAATGACACAGGGTAGAGGCATCAGTATAGCGGCTGGAGAGAAAGATGAGCCTGGATGCTGCATTCAGGACAGATTGAAAAGGGGAGAGTTTGCAGAGAGGGAGACCGATAAGTAAGGAGTTACAGTAATCAAGACGAGAGAGAATAAGAGCAACAGTAAGAGTCTGGGTTGTTTCCACAGTGAGAAAAGGACGGATTTTGAAGATGTTCTCGAAGTGCAGGTGACAGGATCAGCAAGGGATTGGATATACAGGGTGAAGGACAGATCAGAATCTAGTATAACCCCAAGACAGCGGGCCTGCTGCCTAGGAGTTATGATAGTAACACAAAATGAAACAGAAATAGTAGGGTGAGGTCGGTTAGTAGAAGGTGGGATGACTATAAGTTCAGTTTTATTGTGGGTTAGTTTGTGATAGAGAGAGGACATGATGTCAGAGACAACGGACAGACAATCACTGGTGTTTTGTAGCAGAGCGGGAGTGATTTTACGGGAAAAGGTGTACAGTTGAGTGTCTTGAAAAAGGCTCCATTAGGAGCCGAAATGTCGCCTGTGGATATGGAACAAAGCTCCACTTTTTTCACTTTTTGAGTGCTGCAAGATTTTTTCATTTATCTACCTACTTACCTCTGCCTCTCTCACTATCTATCTATCTATCTATCTATCTATCTATCTATCTATCTATCTATCTATCTAATCTATCTATCTACTGTTTCTATCTATCTGCCTGTCTCTCTCTGTAGCTAATTATCTCTCTATATTTCCATATCTAGCTATTTTTCTTTCTTTCTATCTTTTATCTATTACTATATAAGTCTACAGCATTGCATAACGATTAAGAATGATTTTTCCTATAGCTTAAACTTGTCAGGTGGTTTATGCTACCCTAAGTGCAGCGTGTGATTGATAGAGAAAAGCAGAGCTCAGTGATATATAGATTTATATGATTTGGAGCAGTAATTTTAAATAAAAATAATCCGGACCGGACTCCTTCAGTATCTGTCTACAGAACAAGCATTTTCAGTTGGCTTTTAATGTGGATTCGTATGTTCAAATCCTTCAATAGCCGACTGTTAAACCATCCCCATAGACCTTAATTGAAAATCCATAGCATTCAGTTTTCTTGAGGTCAGATTTCAAAACTGCAATTTTTAGAAAAGACTTGGAACATATTTTAGGTAAAAAAACAAATCCCAAACATTTCTGTCGGATGCCCATAGAGAAGAATAGGACTCGTTTTCTGACTTAATCCGGTGGAGAAAAAAAACTATCAAAAATCGGACAGCGTGGTTTTAGGATTCAGAATCCAACAAGTATATTAACATGTGTTATGTGGATGTACCCTAATGGATAATGAAAGTCCTGCTTACCCTACCCTCATACAGGTTTCCCTGCTTCACTTTGCATAGAACAAACTGTCAAATACTGTATGTAAGTGGGATTAGCAATACTTTCAGTTTTTGTGTTATGATTAGGGATGAGCAAATCGATTCTAACGAAGGGGAATTCATTTAAAATTTCAGGAGAAATCTGATTCTAAACGAAGCCGAATTTCCTGGCGATTCGTGGTAACAACGTCCTTTTCTCTAAAATGGCCGCAAGCACATGGCGTGACATGGGACAAAGAACTATGGGAGAAAGAAAGGAACGGCCTCAATGACATGTGCAGAGATGCAGCCAATCAGCAGCCAGCCAGCTTCTGTGATGTCACATCCCTTTAAATAGGGCAGCTATGTTAAATTCTGCCACTTGTCACTGTGCCTCGTATGCACAAGCATCTCTCTGTAGCAGCACTAGATTGCACTCTGTGCAAAATACTTCCGATTTTAGGGTTGCTGGGGTTAAATACCTTTCAAATACACAGGTGTGTGTCATATTCATACATGTTCCAGCGTTTTTTATTTTGAGATATTGCTCTCTGTGCCAAAGAGTTACTTTTTTCCCTTATTGTGGTGTCCGCTTTCAATCGGTCAATAATCCATCAGGATTGCCAAAGCCAAAATGAAACAGGAGTTGATCCAAAACAGAGATGACAAGTAAATGGAATATTTGCATGTGTTCTGGTTTTTATATCCACTCCTGCTTTTGGCTGCCTAATCATCAGACAATCCTGATGCAAACAAAGGACCATGTCATACAAGCCTTACGGCTTCTCCGAAGACACAATCGTTTGTTTGTCCTTTTCATTCCTTCTGACAGATTAAAAGGAGGGGAAAACAAACATAGTGGCAACATCATAGAGTGGTTGAGGGTGGAAATAACATTAGGAAACCATAGGGTGGTCGATTGAGAGAGTGGTCAGTTGGCAGCAGCATGAGTAGGCCACAGAGTGGCACAATGACATAGTGTGGAGATGGTGGCAGCAACAGCAGCACCAGTCCGGAGAGCGGCACAATGACATAATTTTGAGGTGGCATTTTTAGAATGTCTTGCAGATGGGTGGAAGACTTGAGGAACCATTTGACAACCAGATTAAACACGTGCGCCATGCAGGTCACATAGCTCAGCCCTCCTCTGCGCAGCGCAGACATCATGTTCTTTCAATTATCTGTCACAATGGTTCCGATTTTCAGTTGTTGCGGTGAAAGCCAGGAATTGATTTTGTCTTTCATGACGCTGATCAGTTCCCTGCTCCCCTGTGTGACTTTGTTCACCCAGGCAAACCATTTGTAGAACTGCGGACACCGCCGTACCCTGCACATGTGGTATGCTGGAGGAGCACTAAGGGGGACATGTATGAAAACTGTCTTGGTCTAAGACTTTCTTTGTTGCCCATAGCAACCAATCAGAGCGCATCTTTCATTTTTTCAGAGGACTATATAAATGGGGAGCTCTGATTTGTTGCTATGGGCAACAAAGAAAGTCTTAGACCTAGACAGTTTTCATACATGTGGCCCTAAGACTTGACGCTGCTGTGGAGACTGAGGTGATAGAGGAGGAAGAGGCGGACATTGGCACAGGATCAGCAGTTTGACAATGTGGAGTAGAAAGCGGCGTCTCCTATCCAAGTTGCTGGTGTGGCTGGGCAGGAAGCACATTCACCCAGTGGGCCGTAAAGGACATGTACTGTCCCTGACCGTAGTTACAGCTCCACACGTCCACGCTGCCGTGCACTTTGGAAGACACCGACAGGCTCAAGGACTGGCCCACTTTCTCTTCTACATATTTGTGCAGGGCTGGTACTGCCTTTTTCAAAAAGAAATGACAGCTTGGGACTCTCCACCTCGGCTTGGCACAAGCCATCATTTCTCTGAATGGTGCAGAGTCCACCACAAGGGAGGGACTGCAATACCACCATCTTGGACAGCATGGTCAGCTTCTGCGCCATAGGATGGATGGACGCATACTGCTGTCTCTTGGCAATCGCCTTGGTGAACGACTGTTCGCGCTTTGAGTGGCGAGGAGCAGGAGCACCGGGAATGGTAGATGATGGGAAAGACAGATAGCAGAGGTGTTGGGCCTTGACTGCTTGAAATGGGATGCATGCCACTGGGTGCTGCTGCTGTTTCTGCGACAGGATGGACAACCACATAAGAGACACGTTTCTCCCAGGACACTGGATGGTGATGCTGCATATGTTAACACAGGGCCGTGGTGCCAACATTAGGTCCCTGGCCACACTTCACTTTCTGCCCACAGATTCTACATATACCCATGTTCTCCTCCTCCGTTGTCTTGGCAAAAAACTGCCACACCGCCGAGTAGGTAATTTTACCACCAATGCTCCGCACTGACTGACTACTAATGCCGCTGCCTCCGTGAGCCCCTACACCGCTATTTTCTGGCCCAGAAGGGACCTGCAAAGCAGGTGGTCTACCCCATGGCCGTTTGGCTCCTGACCTCGCACTGCTGCCACCTTGCTGACTCCCGGCCACACTACCGACTTGCTGGTATCGCCACTACCTGACGCGCAAGCTGTCGCCCTCTTCTCCCGGTAATGATGATGATGAAGCCCTTGCTTCACCCGGATCCCAAGTGCGATTGGCTACATCGTCATCGATTAGTGTTTGCCCGTCACTGCTGTCCTCCTCAACGGTCTTAGTGTACAGAGCCTGAATGCTTGCAACATAACCTCCCATGCCACACTCCTCATCACTACTTGCCCGCCTACTGCACGAAGCAGTGGATGTCTGCATCACCTCTATATTGCCCAGTAGCTGCTCACTGTCCTCAAATAGTTCATCCTCGCTGTTAAGTGACACAGAGCCCACAGCACATAGTAGTTCTCTGGCTGAGGGAATCGAATGGGACAGAGGTGGGTTGAGGAAAGGTGAGGACCCCTGACCTGCTCCCGGGCCATGCCAACTAAGGGTTGTGTCTGACGAATCCAATGACTTTGGCTGGGGTTGTCAGATGTCAGGAAGTGAAAGACCTAGTCAACCGTTCAAGAACCGTTGGCTTGGTGGTCAACACACGCCCGCTAGATGACACCGGTAGCTCTGGCCTGCCTGAGTTACCCCTGCTGCAACATCCCCTTACTGTGCTTCAACCTGTGCCTGCTCCAGGAACATTTGTGCCATTGCCCCTCTTATGTGAAGGGCCAGCCATCTCTCTGTCTGACATACTGTTTGATCAAAAATTTACAAAAAACAAATTCTGTTTAATGTAGTTGCGTGTATATGACAAATATACAAGCTATATTTCAAAGGTGTTTCACCTTATAAGTGAAAAAAATAACTCTGGTGCAGAGAACAATATCCCAAAATAATAACCTGCCTGTACTGGAGATGTGAACGGGCATTCAGTGTCTCTCACTCTTGCACTACCTCCTCCTCCCACCCGCTCTCTGTTGGTGTCCCCCAGGGGTCAGTCCTGGGCCCACTACTCTTCTCTATCTACACTGTCGGTCTGGGTCAGCTCATAGCCTCACACGGCTTTCACTACCACCTGTATGCGGACAACACCCAGCTTTATATCTCCGGTCCTGATATTACCTCTCTTCTCTCCCGGATCCCAGACTGTCTATCGTCCATATCCTCCTTCTTCTCCTCCCGCCTCCTAAAACTTAATGTGGATAAAAGCGAATTCATCATCTTTCCACCGTCCCACTCCATCCCTCCATCTGATCTCTCTATCACTGTTAATGGCTACATTCTCTCACCAGCTCCACAAGTCTACTGCCTTGGGATAACCTTGGACTCCTCTCTATCCTTCAAACCACACATCCAAGCCCTCACCTCTGCCTGCTGCCTCCACCTGAAAAATATCTCCCGAATCCGCCCATTTGACACTACAAAAACGCTAGTCCACGCCCTTGTCATCTCTCGTCTAGACTACTGTAACACCGTTCTCTGTGGCCTCCCATCCAGCACTCTCGCTCCCCTTCAAACCATCCTCAACTCTGCTGCCCGTCTTATCCACCTCTCTCCCCGCTACTCCTCTGCCTCTCCCCTCTGTCAATCCCTCCACTGGCTACCCATTGCCTAGCGAATTCAGTTCAAGTTACTAATCATGACCTACAAGGCTCTCCATAACTTCTCTCCTCCATACATCTCTGCCCTAATCTCCAGATACCTCCCCTCACGCAATCTCCGCTCCTCTCAGGACCTTCTCCTCTGCTCCCCTCTCATCAGCTCCTCACACAACCGTCTCCAAGACTTCACTCGTGCTTCACCCAGTCTCTGGAACTCCTTAACCCAAAACATCAGACTCTCCCCAACTTTCACCAGTTTCAAAAGCAACCTGAAAACCCATCTTTCAGGATAGCTTATAACCTACACTAACCCCACCACTAGTACACCGGCCCACAAACATGTCCGCTCCACACCTTCTGTCTCTCCTCTCATTCCTTGTAGATTGTAAGCCCTCGAGGGCAGGGTCCTCTTTCCTCTCTGTATCCGTTACTAGTCATTCTTCGTCACCATTGTATTTGTTCAACATTTGTTATGTTTGTAACTCCCCTTGAATGTACAGCGCCCTGGAATCAATGGCGCTCTAAAATAAATAATAATAATAAATGTGTGACCAGTATAGCATGGTCCTTTGTTTGCATCCGGATTGTCTGATGATTAATTAACCAAAAGCAGGAGTGGATACCATACACAGAAGACATGCAAATTTTCCATTTACTTGTCAGCTCTGTTTTGGATCAACTCCCGTTTCTTTTTGGCTTTAGCAATACTAATGGATTATTGACCGATTGAAAGGAAGGGCAAAATGATCAGAGACATCAATGCATACTGCCGACACCCTCTCCGCTCTTTAAAGGGGGTGAGGGGGGCTCTACATGTATCAGCTTTAACAGACAGGTTCTGTCATAATCTGTGGAATCATCTGATGACAGTGTAAAAGGTGGGCGCTCTTTGATGCTTTAGTGGGATCATGGCCCTCTGCTCTGTTCTTTAAAGCTGGTGCTGACATTACCCTGTCAGGCTGCGTTCCTACTTCCCCGTAACTGCCCAAAAAAGTGAAGTGTGAAAGATTCTAAGAGCGGCGCCTTCATCTGCGTGTCAAACTAAATCACATTGTTTCAATACCAAACCACGCTCCCTATGCATATTTCTGCATGGTACAATGTTCTACAACACCATACAGGCTCTCTGCAGCCAGGAAATAGCTGTTTTTTAACTTGATTCGTCATGAATAAATTCGGAACAAAACTTAGTTTTGGGAAAGATTCATCCAAACTGAATTTTTTGAGAAATTCGCTCATATCTAGTAATGATTTACTCCAGTATTTAGTCAGAAATCCATAAACCTGTATATTACAGAGCTCCGCTTCTTTTCCTCTATCACATCCTGCTCTCAGGTTCCCTTTACATTTCACTTTACCAATGTATGAAGCCAATTATCTTACACATCACATGTATTGCCTTTGCTTCCTACTCTTTTTATGTATGAGTTAAAGGGGTTTTCCGGGACTATCTTTTTATTTCTTATAGAGTTCACATCTTAATTATATTGAACTTTAATTGATACTCAATAAAACTTATGAACCTGTTCAGCTTTCTAAAACCAGACAGAGGGTCCCTTAGTCCCCTCCTTCCATCTTTCAGCATACCATGTGACATCCATTGATCACATTGTCTCAATAAACGTTTGATCATCACTCATTGGGTGTGCTTTGAAGCCATGCTCAGCTCAGAAACACTCCATCAGTCTCTATGTAAACAAAGGTGCTGGCATGAATGTAATCAGTACATAGCTGGAGAGGGAAGGTGTTAAACACTAATGCGGACACAGTAATAATTATGTGTACATAGTGACTCATCCATGCTAGCTGCCAGAGTCTAGCTGCCTTCATCATTCTGCATTGTATTTACCTCTTCTGATAGGAGGAAATGTCTTTTTGATACATTGGCTAAATGGACCCTTCTCACTAGGTCAGAAGGTTTTCATTGTTTTATTGGCTGAATGAGAATCAAGACCTCTGAGATTATCCAGCAGCAGTCAGAAAAAAATTCTGCCTACTCCTATTTATATACTAGAGCTGCCAGGGTAAAGTATCATGAGATGCTGCCCTGACATCACTGGGTGCAGGAATGATGCCACATCTCTTACAGCAGGCACACAGTTTTCCCATAATCAAAAACTGATTGCTGTGAGCGATGTGACGTCAGCTCCATTTTTTGGATACTAGTGTACATGAAAGCTGGGTGATGCCACATTCTCCACAGCAAGAACAGTTACAATGATGGTATAGCTGTGTACCTTCTGTGGGGGATGTCCAGTACATACGTAGAAATATATATAGCAAATTATATATTTGTAAATGTATTACATATATCATAGGTGAGGAAATAATTTTTCTTACCATGTTACAAATGGATTGGTGCACTATACTGTATACAGCCTGCTGCAGGCAGAGAGGAAGTGAATTGGAGCAGAGATGCGGAGGGCATGAGGTGTACCTTTCTGAGAATGATGATGGAAGGATGTACAGGGCTGGGCTGAATAGTGCTAGGTGGATTAGGGGGTGGGTGCAGGGAAGCCCTAGATTGTAACTGCAAAGCATTGTGGGACTTGGAGAGCTACTGACCCTCGTACAAGCACGAAGTTTCACTACAAAAAGAGGATCTCTTAGCTCTGACTACCCTGCGTGAGATTTCCAGACATTACACGCAACTCAGTAACCCCGGCGCCCCTGCCGACATCCACCGAGCGTTAATGTTCCAAGTCTATACCTTTCGCTAAGCTATCAGCTTGGAACCTTGGCGATCGGTGATGTCGGTGGCACCTGGGACTAACTGTATTTGCTCCGCAGAGTACTCCGATGAGCCGCAAGCAGGCTACACAGCACAGGTGGCGTGAGAGTGTCATCACGATGTCTGTGCGGCCTGATGATGTCACGCCGCTTGTGCGGGAAGAAGACGGAGAACAGCATGAGCTTCAGGGAGTGAGGGAAAGGTGAGTACTGTTAGTTTTTTATTTTTATTTAGCCTTCTCTACCTGATGTGGGACATATAACCTGGCTATATACATACTGGGTCACCTAGATACCTGCTGGGGGACCTATAACCTACCTATATACTTGCTGTGGGACCTATAACCTACCTATATACCTGCTGGGAGAGCTATAACCTACCTACATACCAACCAACTTGAGTCCTTAACAACCGGTTGTTAAGATGGTTGTTAAGGCCTCAAGTCTATTGATAAGAGCTTAGCAATCGACTCCGGGGTCTATAAGTATATAGGTATTGGGTAGCACTGAGTTAAATCTATTAGTCTGGCCCTCTAAAACCATTCCAATTTCTCATGTGGTCCCATAAGAAAATTAATTGCCCATCCCTGCTGTAAACTATAATTACATTTAATTAAGATGACCCAAAAATAAAAGTCTTACTTCACCAACATTTCCAGTTATCATCGTGACAGATCACAGTCCCAAAGTTCAGCAGGAAGCTGCAGAACAAAGGTCCTTTCTTATGCTCCACACGATCGGCCAGCTACATGTATATTCTAGACCAATGTTTAGTGGATTAAATCAATACTTACAGGTTTCTGAGTCCAGTATAAATCTTAACATCATCTTCGTTGATTGAGGCAAATAAACGTTGATGTGCAATGTAACTAAAAACAAAGAATAGTAACAAATTACTTGACTGTTCCTTTACCTATGTAAACATATTTATATTTACAGTCATACTTACTCATTACTATATACTAACACTATTAAGTAATAACTAGAGCAGAACCAATCACAGACAGATTTATACTGATAAAATATTTTATCAATGAAATTTATAATTTATAAATTTGTCTATCTATAGGCCTTAAAGAGAACCTATTAGGTGGTTATGTATGAGAGCATCATATGATTGATGAAGGGAAGCCAAGCTTTGTGAGATATAGTTTTAAAAATTTGAAGCAGGATTTCTGAGTAAAAAGCAGAGAAAATCCTAAAACAGATAATGAAAGTACTGTTTGCCCCACCCACATCCAGTAAATGACAGTGTGCTCTGCACACACACACTGATATAGGGAAAGCTGTCAAACACAGCATGCAGGTAGGGTAAGCAGAACTTCCACTGTTTCTTAAGGAGTTCTATCAGGATTTATCTGCTTTTTACTCAGAAATCCTACTTCAGATCATAGAAACCTACATATAGAAGATGCTTTTTCATCCAGCATGTAGTAAAACTGGGTATTTTATTCAATAACATCCATAAAACAGAGGATACATGTTCACATTGCTGTGAATAAGGACCCAAACGGGTCTGAAATGCATAAGCTTGGCACATCATTCATCCTCTGTTGTATGAATGTTATTGAATAAAGTACAGGTTTTACTAGGCGCTGGATATAAAGCATCTTGTTTGAGAAGATTCACTAATGCCGCCAAGCCGACGGCGATTTATGCATGGACGGGTAACTACCAGACTGGTAAGAAATTTGATGACTGTATATGGGTGAGCGTTACATTCCTTAATTTTTTAAATATTTTTATATATCACAGAGCTCAGCTTCCCTAAGATAGGGTAGCCTAAGACACCTGATGGATTCACTTTAAAGGGGTTGTTGCTCTACAAAGATTAGCTTTAAATATATAGGGACCGGTAATTGAAGACTTTTTCCAAATTGCTTTATTTCTTTGGCTTTGTAGTAAAGATAAAATAGATTATATCAGTTCTGAGTGCACACAGGTTCTCTAGGTTACTGTCCTGATAACAGGGAGTGAGGTCACCACAGGTTGGACTGCTGGCAGCTTGAGAACAGTGTGTTATCTCAAACAAGTCATTAGTTCCATTTATTTGTTTTCTTTGAGTTCTGTAGCTCTCTGCACTTACAAATAACACCTCCTGCTCTCGTGTTATTGCTACTAGCTGTGAATGTTGAGCTGATGTGATAATCACAGCAAGAGAACCACCCACATACAGACAATAAGGAGACAGGATGCATGGATCTGCATCTGCTTTTGACTTAAAGGGGTTGTCTCGCTACAAAGAATAGCTTTAAAATTGTAGGGAACACAAAATAAAGACATTTTCCAAATATATTGCTTTGTTCATCTGTTTTCCTTAAGGAGATACAAGTGAATTTATGATCTCCTGGGCTGTTTTAGTTCCCTCAGTAACCAACCTGTAAACAATTCTCCCCCCTGCTGTTTGTTCTATGTGATAGCAGTGAGTGATGTCATCACACAGGTCACAGCAGCCTCTGTGCTGCTCAGCAGTAAAAAGCTTGATTTATCTCAAGTAAACAGCACTGTAATTAGGGCTTTTGTTTGAGGGATCAGATGAAAAGTCCTGTTAGTAGTTTCAGAAGCTTCTGAGCTAATCTGATCTAATTAGCAACTGAAAACACAGAGCTGGATACACCATGGAGATTATGCAAATTTCAGTCAGTCTGAACCAGGAAGTGACAGAGTATTTCATTCATGCAGCCTATGAAACTCTGTAGGGAGACAACTCCTTTAATGAAACAACGTGGTGAGGCAATCCCCTTTAAGTGATGTTAAAGGGGTGTTCTGAGATCTAAGACTGCTCATTGGTCTATTGGGGTGGGATTAAAAATAGAAGATAAGGCTCATTTAGTACTTACTTCCTGGATGGTCTCCTTAAGTCCCTGCGCTGGTCTGTACATTGCCGCAGTAGTCAGTGACCAGTTTTCATTCATGTGACAGCTGCAGCCAATTACCGGCTACAGAGGTCCTGCACATGTGACGTTGTGGCCTGTGATTGGCTGCACCTGTCATGTGAAGGATGAACGTTCAATGGCTACGTCTCGGATGTACGGACCGGACACCCGGACTGAAGGAGACTGTCCGGGAAGCAAGTATGAGCCTTATCTTCTATTTTTAATCATGCCCCGATGGACCAACAAGCAGTCTTAGATTCCAGAACACCTCTTTAAATACATTTGCGTAAAAAAAAAAAAAAAGTTTTATAGCAAGAACACTTTTACTAGCTAACCAGAAAAATTATATTTGCAGGCTTTC
Source organism: Phyllomedusa bahiana (assembly GCA_025379985.1). NCBI lineage: Eukaryota > Metazoa > Chordata > Amphibia > Anura > Hylidae > Phyllomedusa > Phyllomedusa bahiana. The sequence goes on from JAODAL010043939.1 coordinate 28,185, forward strand.
AGGGCATAGAGGCTCCTGCATCAGGCAAGTCTATAAAAGAATGACTGAGACTAGCACAACATATACACATCATTAAGATAAGCCAAAGTAATAAAACTGAGGTTTTTGTTTCAGAATAGCACTTAACAGCACTCTAGAAAATAGTTACTGTCACAGGTTGAGCCAAACCACAGGCATAGATCTGTTACATCTACACTTTTCCAAATTATGTTCCACATAAAGTGATTAATAACTATATTATTATTATTATTAATTATTTACAGAGCTCCAATATATGTTGCAGCATTTTACAATGCAGAGGGCACCGTTACAGACAAATGAGACATTAATCAAACTAATTAATATTTCAACCAAAAGACATGTGTTCACATTGTATCAGGAAAAAGAGGTCGAACAAAAGGTAAATAGTGCTTAATTTGCACAATGGTCTAGCCACCTTTCCCAAAATAGAGCTCTGATTTTAGTGCAGCATAGGACCTCTGTTGTAGATTTGATAAGAATAATAGGGCTGCATGCAGAGCTATTTTCCCAATTCAAATAGCAGTATAACAGAACCAAAATAGAAAAAAAAAATCAATCAGCACCTCCAAACACATTGAAATAAAATTTGCAAGTGCACAGGGCTGTGGCTACAACATCCTAAAGAAACATACTGCATTACACTGTTAAAGGGAATCTGTTGCCAATTTTATTTTTTACTTATTAAATCAAGCCCCTGATCCATATTCTTTTCCTCTCAGTTGTTTGTATTTCCTGATTGTAGATTTCTCAATTCAGTCATCTATATATGATTGTGGGGAAGACATTCTTGCTTGCACTGCTTTAACAGCAGTCAGAGCTTTAACAGCAGTCAGAGAGATACTTTACAGCAGCTTCATGCACATAGGATTCTTTTTTTTGATTAACAAATAAAACTTTATTTGAAGGATCAATGGATGGTACATAAGCAATCTCCGAATACAATCGGGTTAATCAGTCTCATATAAAACATACATCGACAAACAATAATATGCCAATCCATAAATGTAATTACTTAACTTCTTGCAATAACCAGAGAGTTCTATAAGAATGTACCCAAGAGAGTCTTCAGAATGGTTCCCCCCAACCCCATAACCAGGGGAAATTAATCCCCAACATCGCACAAACCATAAGTAGAACACCATATTTATCTCAGTTATTCAAGCGAGCTATATTCAATGCACATAGGATTCTTAAGACCGATTCTGTCCCATAGACTTGTATAGGAGAGTTTTCACTGTGAAGGGAGGGGAGAGGAGGAGCTGTGACATCTCCTCTTATGACTGGTGGATTCTGTGTTATCTGTACACATTGGTGTCTCCTTTCAGTGTGACCCTGCTTTTAGTGATAATGAGCAGAATGCTGAAAAGCTCTCTAAACAGAACAGGAAGTGTCAGACGATTATTAGGCCTAGTGGCCAAAGTGAAAACTGCAGGACTTAGGAATTATTAAAAAAATTCTGAAAGTGATATGGAAAATGTAAAAAACATAACCAAAAATTCCTAAAAAAAATGTGTTTAACATAAAAATGTGAGTTAAACAATAAGTCATTTTTTGATTACACATTCCCTTTAATGCTAAGATATACATAAACACTTAGGGCAACATGTATATAAACTGTCTAAGTCTAAAACTCACTTTGTTTCCCATAGCAACCAATCAGAGCGCCCCTTTTACTCTTCCAAAGCACTATATGAAATGAAAGGGGCACTCTGATTGGCTGCTATGAGCAACAAGGTGAGCGTTAGACCTCAACAGTTTTCATACATGTGGCCCTTAATATATAATTTATTTTAACTGCATTATGAGATTTTATCTGCTCTGAGTTTACTCCGGTTTTACGACCACATCTTCCTTCCTGATTAGACAGAGAGAAGGGAGTGATGGTCATAGAGCTCACTCCCAATAGACTAATTATCTCTAACAACATTAGCTTTTGTTTACAGATAAGCAATTGTTTTCACTCCTTAAATCACTTGTATCTTTGTTTACTGAAGATAAGCTCTTCTGCACTTACATCTTTGTAATGTCTCAGCTAGACATAGGTGAGCTCAATAGGCTAATCACTGCTAAAGAACCACCCACAGCCTGACAAACGCACAGTGAAAGAAAAATTGGCTGTGACTGTGAAACTGCATGGTGAGAAAACCCATTTAGTTGTCAATACCAATTATATTGTATGTTGTGTAAATATAACATGGATGTACCTTTGACTATATATAATAGTATTATAATATTGCTATGTCATGTGATGGTTATATGTTTTTAATTTCTCTTGCTGGACTGGCGGGTCAGGGTACCTGGCAGTGTCACACTACCATGGCTGAAAGTGACAATGATCTGTTTCTTGGTTGTTAACCAGCAAGGGAAAGAGGTGCCAACTTTGATGTTGGCTCAGGAGAAGCCTAGTGTTGAAGCCGGTGTAGGTGTGATGATGATGGGGTACAGCAACATGGTAAAATTGGTCTGTGGACTTGCAATTGTTGTGCAAATTTGAGTAATCCTGTGGTTTATCCTTTGGAAGCTTTAGTTAAAGGAAGGGCTGGATGGACTGAAGAGTATTCGTGAACTGAGAGGCCAGAGTGCATTGTCCATTGCAAATGGGACAGTAGGCTGGAAGCCAAATCATTTGTGATGCAAGGCCTGCGGAAACACTGTGCTTTTGGTCACTTTTGAAATCCTTTAGGACACAGTTTGCAGGAGCTATCACTCTTATAGTTGTCGAGTAAGTCCTATACATTTTTGCATGCAGTTGGCAAGCTGTCTTGGGGAAGCAATGTCACCATATTACAGCGGGCTGGAATAGTCTATTTGTAAATGTAAGCTGCTTGCAGAACTCTGTACTGGCCGACAATAAGGCAACATGGCAGAGCACATTTGTCAGTCCAGGAAGGGGAGTTCTGGAGAGTCTGCTGGGGCTAAGAAACAATAAACCCAGTAGGTAAATAAGGCAGGCTGAAAGTTGCTACACATGGAGTAATCATAGGAGAAATCGGACTGAGAGATTGGTGAATAGTGTATAGCGTGAGGTTGACTGCGCTGTGGTAGGACTGGGCAGCTTCAGTCCTGAGAAGTCCAGAATTAGAGCGTGATATAGGTCTGGTGGGAAAAGAGGTCTTGCGATATAGCCAAAATGGGAAACACCATTACAAACTGTGTTAAAAAGTTAATGTAACTTAAAGGGGCTTTTTTGCCACAAGCATTAGCTTTTAACATGTAGAGGAAAGTAAGTGGAGAATATTACCAAATACATTACTGTTTCGATTTTGTGTTGATTTTGCAGAAGATGAAGAAGATTTAATCTACTGCTAGTATACAAAAGTTTCTCTAGGTTACAAAACACCTCTCCCTGCTTTCTCTCTTATCCGATTGCTCCACAAGCTGATGTTCCACCATGACAAGTCACTCCCTGCTGACTCTTATCTCTAGCACAGGTTTCTGTTTACATAAGTTAATGACAAGTTTTATCAAACAGTTTCAAATTATGCCGTCTGAGTCAAAGAGGATACTTTGACGCTTGAGAAAGCGGGTGTGTCTATCCCCCCGAAACGATGCGTGATTGAGTCACTGGCACGTTGAGACTCAGCAGCCGGCTGTATGCCATTCAGCTGTGAGGAGAGTACTGAACACGAGGAGTTGGCGTCCGCATTTTAGCTCTGGATTTACGGACTCAGCCTTGGATTGCAGGTTCCAATACTTGTTACTAAAGTTACTAAAGTTTTATCTTCTTGCAACAATGTGTTACAAATGGTGTTACCAAAGTTTAAATATTAGGCTATGTTCACACGGCTTAAAATGGGACGTATTTCAGTCCGTAATTACGCGCTGTAGTGCGCGAATTACGGCTGGAATGAGTCCCAGTCATTACGGTAATCCACAGTTCTCATAGAGAACTATGGATTACGTCTCCTCTCCCTGCTCGGCGAATCCGCCGCGGGGGAAGATAAGTGACAGGTCATTTACTAGCAGCGTTTACGTGCCGCTAGTAATGATAGTCGCTTCCGCCCCTGCTCCTGCCTCACCCCCGTTCACACAGCGTAATTGTGGGGCGTAATTACGCCCCGCAAATAAGCCGTGTGAACATAGCCTTAAAGGAAATAGGATAAAGTATCTTCTTTGACTCAGACGGCATAATTTGAAACTGTTTGATGATTGTACGGCAGGTGGGGACCTGCATATGCCATTGGGAACTTGAATCCATATCATGCCAAATTTCTATGAAGTCTAATGACAAGTTTTAACCATTAGAGCTCTGTAGCCTTGTGCACTACAGATTTTAAATCTCCAGCATTCATGTCACTGTATCAAGATCAGATAGGAACAGCAGAGCTGATATGCCTATCACTGTTATAGAACCACCCACAGCCTGACCAGTAAATGTGAGTTTGAAGCTGACTTTGCCTTTTAAAACAGCATGGTGAGAAAACCTCTTTCAGTAACTTAGTTGGGACAAAAAAGACTATCATCAACTTAAAAAACTGAGTTCAGTGGAGCCTGTACACAAAATATTTTGTGAGCAAGTCAGCTCATCATCTATCTTTGAGAGCCAGGGTTAGCGGAAGCTGGCCCTCATCATATGAGCTAACTTAGTCACTGTGATCCCATATGAAAAGGAAGGCTAGCCACAAACCAGGTGGGTCTTAAAAAGGATTGTTTGTAACTAGTGTTGAGCGATTACGTTGGCTATCGACATCGGGCGATAGTCGATAGTCGGCCACCATCGATAAGGTTTTTCGATAGTCGATAGTCGATCATCTCCGATGACCATTAAAGTCTATGGGAGAGCAACAACACCTTCATTCTTACACCCAAACAGGGCTGGAGAAGCTGGAATTAACAGCCACAACAGTCAAATGGATACCTGCTACATCTTAGGCAAAAACACTTAGGCTATAAAAGCCACAGAAAAAAAGTCACACACCATTCACTATCCCTGTCTTGTACCACAGCATGACCCTTAAACCTGCATCACCCACAAATTAAAAAGTGCCAGAAGGCAGTATTATTTGAACCATCATTTTACTTGAACCGGATATTGAATATCCCTGTCCTGGAATGCAGCATGACCCTAAAAACCTGCATGACCCACAGATTAAAAAGTGCTGGAAGAAAGTAGTCTTTGAACCACCATTTTAGTTGAACTGGCATTGATATCCTGTC
>JAODAL010043940.1:0-33360 GCA_025379985.1 Phyllomedusa bahiana
ATTCCAAAACCAGGGAGAAAAGTCTAAGTTGTCCCCTGGTTTTTATTCTCTAATCCCTTAGTTTACCAATTACCACCTAGCTTTTTTTTTTTACCGATCCCGATCTGCCTGTAATTATTTAAAAATGACCCACTGTGGCCGGATTGTGCACATGCTTTGCTGTGTTTTCTGTAAGAGACTTGCATACAACATTTTTCGGCATTGACCTTTGGCTAATTCCTGACCCTTTAACAATTGAACTCATTCTGTTCTGAACTACTGCTGTGACCCACTACTTGAAGTGCAATTACATGCTGAATTACGGACCGAGAATACGTCGTCTGAACATACCCTAAGATACAGGTTTGATAGAGAAGGTACTGGCAGAAACGGGGTTAGTTTGCAAGCAGAAGGTCTGAGATGAGAGTTTAAAGGTAATTGGGTCACAGCAGTAGATCAGAACAGAAAGAGTTCAATTGTTAAAGGGTCAGGAATGAGCCATTCTCGACTTTGCTGCAGGGAAATCCCAAATTGTTACCCTGAATATGATTAACGTGCGTAATGGCTAAAGGTATGTTTAGACGGCTTATACAAGGCGTATAGCAGCATGTACTGTGTGCAACGCTATATGCCCACAGCTTCAGAAAGACGCGCTCGCCGGTACGTCCTTTTGAAGTGCTCTCTGACTGTCACCAGGAAGAATTGACATGTCAGTTCTTTCCCCGGGTGCATATTGTGCACTAGGAGAAAGAATAGGTAATCATAGCTCTCAATAAGAGCTATAAATTACCGTATTTTCGGCCCGTACTTGAAGTGCAATTACATGCTGAAGTACGGACCGAGAATACATCGTCTGAACATACCCTAAGATACAGGTTTGATAGAAAAGGTCAGAAATGGGGTCAGTTTGCAAGAAGAAGGTCTGAGAAGGTAGAGTTTAAATGTAAGTCGGTCACAGCAGTAGTTAGGAACATAAAGAGTTCAATTGTTAAAGGGTCAGGAATGAGCCAAAGGTCAATGCCAAAAAATCTTCTATGCAAGTCTCTTACAGAAAACACAGCAAAGCGTGTGCACAATCCGGCCACAGTGGGTCCTTTTTAAATAATTACAGGCAGAACTGGATCGGTAAAAAAAAAGCTTGGTGGTACTTGCTAGCCCTTTCAATCACTGAGGGTAAGAGTGTACCCTAGAAGAGAGTCATCAGCAAAAAAAAATTAGATGCACCAGCATTGGAAGGAGATGCCGCCAGATGTGTAAGCCAGGTACATGAGCACACCCGCAGCTCCACAAATGGTCCGTGCCGCAACTCTTTTTAACTTATGTCAATTTAGGAACAAATGTTTGAAAACCACAATATTGGAGTAACTATAGAAAAAGAACCATTTTGAACACAGAAGACTTCTTTTTTTTTTTATTATTTGTTTACACTGGTTTACAAGGTTTTTGTTTCCTTCATAATTCCTTGTGTACCAGATAGAGTTTATGATGCTGATCAAAGAAATAACTTTGAATTTTCCCCATCACATACAGACTTTGAGAAGTGGCTATATACAAATTTTTCAGTTTGGGCTTTTCACATATAGGCACAGATAAAACCGCGGGGGGCCAAAGTCTTTAGTCAGCCACCTATTGTGCCAGTTCTCCCATTTAAAAAGATGAGAGAGGCCTGTAATGGTCAACCTCAACTATGAGAGACAAAATGAGAAAACAAATCCCGAAAATCACATTGTCTGATTTGGAAAGAATTTATTTGCAAATTAGGGTGAAAAATAAGTAAGTATTTGGTCAATAGCAAAAGTTCATCTCAATACTTTGTTATGTATACTTTGTTAGCAATGACAGAGGTCAAACATTTTCTGTAAGTTTTCACAAGGTTGGCACACATTGTTGCTGGTATGTTGACCCATTCCTCCATGCAGATCTCCTCAAGAGCAGTGATCTTTTGGGACTGTCACTGGGCAGCACGTACTTTTAACTATCTCCAAAGGTGTTCTATGGGGTTGAGATCTGGAGACTGGCTAGGCCACTCTAGGACCTTGAAATGCTTCTTACGAAGCCACTACTTTGTTGCCCTGGCAGTGTGCTTGGGATCATTGTCATGCTGAAAGACCCAGCCACGTTTAATCTTCAATGCCCTTGCTGAGGGAAGGAGGTTTGCACTCAAAATCTCACAATACATGGCCCCATTCATTCTTTCATGTAAATGGATCAGTCGTCCTGGTCCCTTTGCAGAGAAACAGCCCCAAAGCATAATGTTGCCTCCCCATGCTTCACAGTAGGTATGGTGTTCTTTGGATGCAACTCAGCATTCTCTCTCCTCCAAACACGACGAGTTGTGTTTCTACCAAACAGTTCTACTTTGGTTTCATCTGACCATTTGACGTTCTCCCACTACTCTTTTGGATCATCCAAATGCTCTCTAGCAAACTTCAGATGGGCCTAGACATGTACTGGCACTGCAGGATCTCAGTCCCTGGCGGCGTAGTGTGATACTGATGGTAGCCTTTGTTACGTTGCTCCCAGCTCTCTGCAGGTCATTTACTAGGTCCCCCAGTGTTGTTCTGGGATTTTTGATCACTGTTCTTGTAATCATTTTGACCCCATGGGATGAGATCTTGCATGGAGCCCCAGATGGAGGGAGATTTTCAGTGGTCTTGTATGTCTTCCATTTTCTAATTATTGCTCCCACAGTTGATTGCTTCACTCCAAGCTTCTTGCCTATTGCAAATTCAGTCTTCCCAGCCTGGTGCAGGGCTACAATTTTTTTTCCTAGTGTCCTTCAACAGCTCTTTGGTCTTCATCATAGTTGAGTTTGGAGTGTGACTGTTTGAGGTTGTGGACAGGTGTGTTTTAAACTGATTACAAGTTCAAACAGGTGCCATTACTACAAGTAATGAGTGGAGGACAGAGGGGCCTCTTAAAGAAGAAGTTACAGGTCTGTAGGTCTGTGAGAGCCAGGAATTTTGCTTGTTTGCAGGTGACCAAATACTTATTTTCCACCATAATTTGCTAATCACAGGCCCCTCTCATCTTTTTAAGTGGGAGAACTTGCACAATTGGTGGCTGACTAAATACTTTTTTCCCCACTGTAACAGTAGCTCATGACCTTTGGAGGTCAAAATTTTCATATTTTACCGCCAAAACTGATGCAATTGATTCTACAGATTAATTTAACTCATATACTGCAACAAAAAAAATTGAGATGCGTGAATGGGCGCATTCAGGCATGCCCAGGCACATCTTTGGGAATAGCAGCAGCAGTTATTCTAACCGATGTCAGTATCACTGTTCTGTCCTCTCTATGTGTGCAGAGGATATGCTGAAAGGAAGCTAAACTCTTTCCCAGCAAACATTGACAAGGAGCGATGTCCGTATTTCAACTTTATTGCATAAGACAGTGTAATACAAAACATACACTTACTATGATGTAACAGCATGCATAAACACAGTAATGTAGAAAATGCTGAACAACATATATACATGTGCATTAGATACATTACTGATGAGGGGTGTCCAGAGAAAATGTGTCCAGAGAAAATGGCTGCTGATGAATATGACTCTATGATGTCAGCAGGTCATGAGTTAAGGCTATGACAGCTTTACTGGGATAAAGCTAACATATGTGCTAACTAGAAGTGTGTCGAATCAGCCACTAGATGGAGCTGTTGCAACTGAAACACAGGAATACAGTATACAAATACAAATAACATAAAAAACATAACAAAGGCGTATAACTGAGGCATAACAGTCAGTGAGTATTGCACTGAAAATAAAACTATCGAATTCAAAGGCTGTGAATTTAGTTGTATATAGTTTCTGAAATGTTACGCCAATGTCGTGACATGTTTTGCTACTTCTGTGGCGAGTTCACTTTAAAAGCACAGAAACAGAGTATGATATCTCTCATAAAGAAGGCATAGGAGTCATACTTTGGATGCAAATTTGGAGACCAGGACAAATAGGCTCCTCATATATGTTGTGTATCTTGTGCTACCAGTTGGCGTGCTTGGCTGATGTTTACATCCATCCATGCTATTTGCTGTCCTAATGATTTGGAGGGAGCAGAAGGATCGTGTAACTGATTGTTAATTGTGCATGAAGAATGTCTCAGGATTTCCTTCCAAGAACAGGAAGTTTATTGAGTACCCGAGTCTTGCCTCCGCAATGAGACCAGTCCCACATGATGACAGTATTCCTGTTCCAAAACCACCAGAGATGTGGATGCTGGAGGATGAAGTGGAGCAGACATAGTTAGATGAACAGATTGACAATTGTTGCAGCTGTAACAAGTCAGATGTTAAACCATCAACATCCAGTGCTGCTCATTTAATTTCTCAGACAGAGGTCAATGATCTTGTCAGAGTTTGACTTTATTGAAGAGTCAAGCAGAACTACTTGGATCAAGGTTGCAAGGGTGGAACCTGTGGTCATCAGATACAAAAATTTCTCCATGAAGAATGGGCAAAATTCTTCAGACAGGTTGATAGTCTGAACTTTTGCAGTGACATTGATGGATTTCTTTCTGATCTCGGATATGCACATGACCCAAAAGAATGGCGACTGTTTATTGACTCATCACTGTTAAGTTTGAAGGCCGTTTTGCTGCACGATGGCAATATCTACCCTTCCATACCTGTCTTACATGCTGTTCGTATGAGAACATACAGTTGCTACTGAAACACATTCATTAAGTACAACTGGAATATTTGCGGCAATCTAAAGGCGGTCGCCACTGTTACTGTTGTCCTCTTTGCAAGTAGGACAGCTGAGCAAGAGTTTTACATTACGTGACAAAGAACTAGTCACCTAGCAGGAATTTGGTTCCGAGGCAGAAGAATGGTGCACATGACACACTGGTTGATCCGAAGGACACTTTACTTCCGCCTTTGCACATCAAGCTTGGGCTAATTAAAAACGTTGAACAAGCGAAGCATTTGCATATTTGCCCCAGATGTTTCCATGCATCAATGATCTCTGCCACTAGGTGGAGCACAGCAGGATACCTGCTGCAAATGTGCAACCGAAAACCTGGGTTCGGTAACAATGGACTACTGACACAGGTAGCTAGTATGGCTGCCTTGCAGCCAGGTATGGGTTTCATTTCCCGGAGAGGTCATAGCATTAGGTGGGTGGCCAGTCCAACGTTTCAGTACCAGGTCTTACTAGGTATATTAAAAGGCTGGTACACCAGGCCTCCAGGTGGTGAAGTCAGCTACCTGGAGCTGGGAGCGACATTAGAGCTAGAGGGAGGCTCTGGGCCCCTCAAGGCTTAAGGGAAGCCTTATGCAACAGTAAGGACACTGTAGTTTTGAAGTTCTGTGTGGTATGCACAGACATCTGGTCAGAGAGGGACTCTGTTCGTAAGTTAATGGCTAGGTTGCCAAGGGTTTCTGTTTATGTGTTTGTTTTCTGTAAGCTGCGTGCCTGCTAATAAAGCTGTCTGTGGCCAGATTTAAAAGAAGTCTGTGGTCAGAGTGCCCTATTTGGAAGCAGCATAATCATTTTACCAAGAACAACGATACACGGAGCCAAGCGTGAACCCCGAGATGGACCAAAATGGCATCTGAGATCTAATCACCAGCTTACACAAGATAAAAGACGGTGTTTCCGTTGGCTCACAGATTTGAGAGCTGATGGAGGATTGTCACTTTGATGGCCTTCTGCAGGCTGCTGAACTTGTTGCGTGGATCGCCTTCAAGAATGTTTCTAACTTTCTGGGCACCAGACTACGTCAGACTGGTTGAAAATCTGCATAATTTTTTTTTTAAATTTTTCCCCACTTAGAATTTTTTTGCGGTTTCACAGTATATTCTAGAGTACGGCAAATGACACTATTAGAAAGTACATCTTGTCCTGCAAAATAAAAGCCCTCCTAAGTCTATGTAGATAAAAAAATAAAAAAAGTTACGACTCTGGGAAAAAAAAGGCTCCGTCAGAAAGAGGTTAAATGCAGTTTCCTTAAAAACTCTGCGTGATACTCAAAATAGAATTGCATATTTGTGTTCAGCGTGTAAGAATCTGTTTCACCAAAAATTGTAGAGGAAACAAAAATTTTTATAAAATTTGTTGGCCAGTGTTATTTGTTAAAACGTTTTACATTTTCTGCTGCTTCATTTTGGATTTAGTATCATCTAAATAAAGAAGGAGCCCTATGGAGAGTCCCCTGTATCTCGAGAGATGTGTTTGTCTGCTTTATCCTTTATTCACACAAGAAAAATATATATAACCGTACAATACTTCATTTTATTTGTTTATTTTTGATATTTGGAAGCATCATAGGCATAGTAAAACTTTATGTGGACTCTCAAAGCTCAGAGTGCAATTGCCTTTTACCTGTGGGATTCAAATTATTGATTAGTGTAAGTCTCCTCCTAGAGGAGAGAAAGCCTATACCATCAAGGCCCCATCTGGATCGGGAGAGACAGAAGACAAAGCCATTAATGGGATCTGTACGAGGTCTCCCAGGGTGTGACCCCCAAGGATTCACCTTTTATTGACAAAAGCCTGGGGTACTAGAAACAATGAAATATTGGAAGTGTCTTTTAGCTAAATTGTATTGATGAAATGTTACTCATAAATCAGATTTGGGAGGTATTTTTTATAGAACTTTTTTTTGCTGATTTCCCTTTTAATGGGCCAATCTAATATCCCCAACTACTGGAGAAATACAGCCCTCTGTACTAAAATCTGAGCTGATATGAGTCTGAAGTGACCATCAATATAGTGTGTACCCTTCAAAAATGATGATAAAACATAACTTTTAATGAAAACATGAAACAAATATAGCACCAAACAAACTTATGCTTCACCTATCACTAGAGATAAAGGGCGCAAAACTATATAAGCGGTCACCCTGCCTAGAAAGACAGAGTACCCACTCCAATAAGGGCAGCCCCGCAGAGGAACCTATCCATATAGGGTGTTTACAATCTTCCTACAAACTTTAGCAAGATAGACACTAAATTAATGAAAGAAAGGACAAAATATACCTTACAAAAGTATACCAAGAAAAATGTTTATAAAGTCAGCGATGTAAGGGGTACATAAATATATACAATACACTGTCAACTGTCCTGATACACCAAGGGCATGTCACTACTGTATACCCCACAAAAAATTAACAATCTCCAGCAACAATCTCCAATGAATTTCACCCAAAGGCAATGGGTTCATCAAGGATAATAGCTTCCATAGGTGTACATAGTGGTTTGTACACAGAATTTTTTTTTCACAATTCCAATAGATGCATCGCACCAAATATATAGACAAATAATAAGTAGCAAAAGATAGTGTTCTAATGACACACAGTCTCCCAGGTGGCAAATGAAGAATCTGATCACTTACCCACCATATGGAGATAGGACACTGGGGAGAAATAACACATACATGCCTCTGATGTGTCTATATGTAACCGCACCTACCTGGCTGATGGTTGATACCTGTGATGGTATACAGGGCAGAAAATACTGCCTTTATTCCACTTTAAATACCCAATCAAACTCCCAATTAAGACACAGCAGCTCATGTCGTTGCTGAGCCCCAGTGATCTTGTGAATCCCCAGGTCAGGAAACCGGGAGGCATATATATAATGCTCATTGACCATCGTATATACAGAGATCAAGAAGACAGGGACAGTAATAGAGCTTCCTTGTCTTTTTAGTGTAGACTCCAGCTATTGCACAATATGCATACAACTGCTATCTCTGCACAGATATACCAGAACGTCTGCGCAGAGATATGAACTCAACACCTAGAAGTTTAAAGTCGTTGGGTGGTCGGCAAATAGTTAAGCGTTATCTCACTACAGACACTGATAGCATATCAATAGGATATGCCATACATTTCTAATAGGTACAGGTCACACCTCTGGAACCTGAACTTAGAGATGGGCGAATTTCTAAAAAATTAGATTCGCCGAGTATTCCGAATTTTCTGACAAAATTAATTTCGACCCGAATTTATTAAAAGTTAAAAAAGAGCTATTTTCTGGCTCAAATAGGCATAGGGAGCGTGGTTTGGTCTTCATACAATGCTGTGTTTAAGTATGACACGCACATGACAGCCGCCACTCTTAGAATCGCTTCACTCTTCACTTCTCTGGGCACTTACAGGGGCAAAACTGACCAAAAGACTGAAGCGGGAATGCAGCCTGATAAAGTCATGTTACCGCAAGCTGAAAAGAACCGATCTGAGGGCCAAGATAGTACAATAGCGTCAAAGAACGCACTCCTTTTACACCAACATCAGATGACTTCACCGATTATGGCAGAACCTGCTCTATTAAACGCTGATACATGTAGAAATCCTCTGAATGAGTGGAGAGGGTGTCGGCAGTAATATTGCGTTGACGTCACTCATCGTGTTGCCCTTCCTTTCATCCGTCAGTGTCCACTTTCAATCGGTCAATAATCCATCATTGCTAAAGCCAAAAATAAACAGGAGTTGATCCAAAACAGAGATGAGCAGTAAATGGGATATTTGCATGTCTTCTGTGTTCTATATCCACTCCTGCTTTTGGCTACCTAATCCTCAGACAATCCTGATCCTTTTCATTCCTTCTGACAGATGAAAAGAAGGGGAAAACCAAACATAGTGGCAACGTCATAGAGTGGTGAGGGTGGAAAATACATTAGGAAACCACTGGGTGTTCCAGTAGGGCAGCGGTCAGTTGGCAGCAGCATGAGTAGGCCACAGAGTGGCACAATGAAAAATTCTGGAGGTGGCAGCAACATCAGGAGCCCACAGAGTGGCACAATGACACAGTGTGGAGGTCGTGGCAGCAGCAACAGCATCAGCAGCAGCAGCATGAGGTCAGAGAGTGGCACAATAACAGAGTGTGGAGGTAGGTGGCAATTCCAGTCCCTGCTAAAGATGGTGGGAGGCAGATGGAGCAATTGGCAGCAGATGTGTGGCATCAGGCGGGTGGCGGCATCAGAATAGTGGCTGAGGCAGGTAGTTAGAATCCATACTCATTTCTCAAAGTTTTTGTGAGGCGTCTTGGCTGATTTAATCTGATGCATAAGGCATTGGTGTGTGGAAATCCTAGCAGATCCACGCCTGATACATCTTGACTAGAGATGGGCAAATCAATTCTAACGAAGTGGAATTCGTTTAGAATTTCAGGAAAACTTTGATTCTGAACAAAGTCGAAGTTTGGGGTGATTCGTGTGAACGAAGCGTGTTTTTAATTGATAAAATGGCCGCAAGCACATGACGTTACATGGGGCAAAGAACTCTGGGAGGAAGAATGGAACACCCTTAATGACATGTGCAGAGCTGAAAACAATCAGAGACCGGCGGGATTCTGTGACGTCACCGCACTATATAAGTCTGGACTGGACGCTGGCTGCTCACACTCCTCTTTCTGTGCCATGCTGCAGCTGCTGCTGCAGAGATCTCACACAAAAGAAATTTGTTTTTAACAGCGATTGTTCGGGGGGTGTGCTTTTATCAAAAACTGCTCCTCTTCCATTATATTTTTGATTCAGTTTGTGGGGTATTTTAATTGAAGTCCAGTGTGGGTCCAATTCTGCTGCATATACATTTTAATGTCATCTGGTCAGTTCTGGAGCACGTTGAATATCCAAGGGTTATCTAAGCCTGTTTTTGCTTTTGTATTCAGTAAAAGAAACTGCGTTTTTACACGCCACATACCAGTTAATTTTTTGCTGCTCATTTCTTTTGCTCAATTTATATCCAAGGGTTCATTAAGCATATTTGTGCTATTGTAGTCAGTAAAATAAACGGTGTTATTAAACGCCAAAGACAAAATTTTTCCTGGTGACTTCTGTACCATAATTTATATCCGAAGGTAAATTAAGCGTGTTTCTGCTTTTGTAGTCAGTAAAATACACGGCGTTTTAACATGCCACATACCAGTTAATTTTTTTCTGGTGATTTCTGTAGCGCACTTTATATCCAAGGGTTACCCAAGCCTGTTAGTGTTTTCATTTGGAGTCAAATACAGGGTGTGTATTCATCATATACAGATATCTTCATTAACCAGAGTCTGTAAATTTTTTAACAAACAGTATGTCAGACAGAGAGGTGGCAGGCTCTTCACATGCGAGTGGCAGTGTCACAAACATTTCTGGAGCAGGCACAGGTCGCAGCACAGTAAGGGGACGTCGCCGCAGGGGTCACTCGGTGAGGCCAGAACTGTCGGTGTCATCTAGCGGCCGTGTGTTGACCAGCAACCCAAGGGTTCTTGATTGGTTGACTAGGTCATCCACTTCCTCCCAGATGACATCTGACAACACCAGCCAAGAGTCCGTGGGAACGTCAGACACAACCCTTAGTTGGCATGGCCCGGGAGCGGGTCAGCGGCCCTCACCTGTCCTCAACCCGCCTATGTCCCGTCCGGTTCGCTCAGCCAGAGATCTACTATGTGGTCTGGGCTCAGCGCCACTATACAGCGAGGATGAACAATGTCCAGTCAGCAGCTACTTGGCAGCAAGGAAGTGGGGCCGACATCCCCTGCTTCTTGCAGTAGACGGCAAAGTATGGATGTGGAGAGTGGCATGGGAGGTCATGTTGTGAGGGGTCAGCCTCTACATACCAAGACCGTTGAGGAGGACAGCAGTGAAGATCAAACACAAATCGATGAGAAGAGGGCGTCAGCTTGCGCGTCAGGCAGTGGCGCAGCCAGCAAGTGGGTAGTGTGGCCGTGAGTCAGCAGGGTAGCAGCAATACGAGGTCAGGAGCCAAATGAACACAGGGTAGAAAACACGCTTCACAGGTCCAAGGAAGTAGCGGCACAGGGGCTCAGCGAGGCAGCGGCGGTAGTAGTCACTACTGTTGGCGGTAAAATCAGCTACTCGGCGGTGTGGCAGTTTTTTGCTAAGACACCGAACATGGAGCCGAACACGGAGCCGAACATGGGTATATTTAGAATCTGTGGGAAGAAAGTGAAGCGTGGCGAGGGATCTAACGTTGGAACCACTGCTCTGCATCAACACAAAAAGCGTCACCATCCAGTGGCCTGGGAGAAACGTGGCTCAGATGTGGTGGTCCATCCTGCCGCCGCAGCAACAGTAGCAGCAGCGCCCAGTGGCACGCATGCCATTGCAGCTGGTCAAGGCTCCACCACCTCTGCAGAAGGGAGCTGTTTCTCTTTGCCATCATCTCCCGGTCCAGATGCTCCTGCTCCTCGCTACTCATGGAGCCAGCAGTCGTTCAATGAGGCGATTGCAAAGAAACAACAGTATGCGTCAAACCATCCTAAGGTGCAGAAGCTGACCGTGCTCCTGTCCAAGTTATTGGTACTGCAGTCCCTCCCTTTCCAAATGGTGGACTCTGCACCGTTCAGAGAACTAATGGCCTGTGCCAAGCCGAGGTGGAGAGTCCCAAGCCGTAATTTCTTTTCCAAAATGGCAGTACCAGCCCTTCACAAATATGTAGAACAGAAGGTGGGCAAGTCCTTGAGCTTATCGGTTTGTTCCAAGGTGCACGGCAGTGCGGACATGTAGAGCTGTAACTACAGTCAGGGCCAGTACATGTCCTTCACGGCCCACTGGGTGAATGTGCTTCCGGCCCAGGCACACCAACAACTTGGACAGGAGACGCCGCTTTCTCCTCCACGTTGTCAAACTGCTGCTCCTGGCGCCAATGTCCGCCTCCTCCTCCTCCACCACCACCACCATCTCAGCCTCCACAAGTACTGCTCCATCATACCACATGTGTAGGGCACAGCGGTGTCACGCAGTTCTACACCTGGCTTGCCTCGGCGAACGAAATCACACAGGGGAGGAACTGCTCCGCGTCATGCAGCAAAAAATCGATGTGTGGCTTTCTCCGCGCCAACTGCAAATTGGAACCATGGTGACGGATAATGGGAGTAACATGGTGTCCGCGCTGCACCGAGGAGGGATGGTCCAAGCATGGCGCACGTGTTCAATCTGGTTGGGAAAAGGTTCCTGAAGTCTTCCACCGATATTCAGAAGATTCTGAAAATGCCCATGAAACTGTGCTTGCACTTCATCCATTCCTAGAAAGCCAGGCACACCCTCCTCAAGTTTTAGCGGCAGAACGGCCTCCCCCAACACACGCTGATATGCGATGTTTCCACCTGTTGGAATTCCAGCCTGCACATGTTGGACCGACTGTATGAACAGAGAAAGGCCATTAACGATTTTTTGATGATCCAGGCGGACAGGAGTACTCCCCTATGTAACTTTGATGTCAGCCAGTGGCAGCTCATGCGTGACACCTGCCGTTTGCTGAGACCATTCGAAGAGGCGACGTTATTTGTCAGTCGCCAGGACTACGGATGAATAACGTTATTCCAATGCTTCATGTCCTGGAACAGATGCTGAAAAATCTGTCTGGGCAGGGGACTGGAGACGTGGCGACTACATCTCATGGCCACATGAGTCCGGTGGGGACTGAACTGGAGGAGGAGGAGGAGGAGGACATTGGAGCAGAAGCATTGTCTGGTGAAATGAGTGTTTTTTTCTACCCAGGTGACAGGAGCTGAGGAGCAGGAGCAGCTGGAGGAGGTAGATGGAGAAGAGGAAGACGAGGCAGATGACCCGCAAGCACCATGGCAGTATACAGTGGAGATGGAGGCAGGGAGCCCCTCGGAGTCACTTGTGCAGATGGCCCGCAGCATGCTGATTTGCCTGGCTAGTGACAGCCGAATAGTCACTATCCGGCAGAGGGATGACTTCTGGCTCTCCACCCTCGCTACCCGTCCAAAATGGGAGACTTTTTCCCAGCTGCTGAGAAGGAGGACAAACTCAAATACTATAGAGAAATCCTCCGTAGTCAGTTGGCCGCTGCCTAAGATGGAATTTTTTTTACAAATGCATTTCTATTCTGTAAAAGTAATAAAACTATATAAAATTTATATTGTTGTGATTGTACCGAACTCATAGTAAAGTTATCCTGTAATTTATACCACACTGCGAACGCTGTAAGAATAAAGCTCAAAAAACAATGGCAGAACTTTATTTTTTCCCCACATTTTCATGGCCCAATGCTAAAAAAAACTATGGAACACCTGTGTGCCCAAAATGTGTAATACACACCTTGAAGAGTTCCCTGAGGCATGTTGGATCCAAGTTGGGGTGACGTCTAGAAGGTTTCACCTGTTATTATTATTATTATTATTATTATTTATTTTAGAGTGCCCTTGGTTCCAGAGCGCTGTACATTCGGGTTTCATACATAACATAGGTAAAACAAGTACAAAGGTGACAAATTAATAACTAACAACTGGTACAGAAGGAGAGAGTTGTGGTACTTTGGGGGTTTTGCAATTGCTAAATGGCCCCACCAAAAATCTGTGTTCCAAAAGCCAAATAGCGCTCCCTCCCTTGTAAGCTCTGCCATGCACCCAAACAGTAGTTTACACCCACATATTTGGTATTGCCGAACTCGGAAGAAATTGCGTAGAAAATTTTGGGTTATTTTTTTCTAGGATTTCCTGTAAAAATGAAACATTTTTAGCTAAAACTGGGACTGTTGGAAAAATCAAACAAACAAAAAAAAACATCTGCACCGCGGTAATAACCTGTAGAACTAATCTAAGAGGTTATTTAGTGTGAAAAGTGAAAAAAAACCTTCTCCCTCCTGCACGACAGAAGGCCTCATACAGATTTGTCACTGAAAAAAATGATAAAAAGTTTCCTCGTGCGTAAGGGGTTAATATGTGAAGAATTATAAATAATAGCATTTTTGGTCAATACAATTTTTGGAGGATTATGAATCCAATTCTATGAAAACTACACATAACAGAGATCACAATGAGTTGGGCTAAATCACACATTTCTGCATCTGGACAATTACAAATAAGAGCTTTAATGAGGTTTCCAGATAATTACTGGAGTTTTAACTTTTATAACATCCTCCATACATCACTATGATATGTTGTGTCCTAGAACTATCTATGATATAAAGAGTTAATTAGAATCTGTCAGGAGTCATCATCAGGTTAGAGCGAGATTTCACTTCAGTAAAATGTCATAGTTTGCATTGATGCTCAACCAGAAAAAAAATCATTCAGCGCCAAAGCACTTTGCATCAGCAGAGATGCTTCATTCAAATCATTTTAATTTAATGGCCCCTATGTATAGGTAATGTGTAGAGAGGAGCAAACCCTAAAAAGTATGAGTTCTAGTAGAACCTGGAATTTTGAGAAGTTCGTCTCGAAGTTTTAGTCGAAATCGAACTCAAATTTTAAACCCCATTAAAGTCAATGAGAGAAGATGTTCTGGTTAATTAGCATCCAAAACAGTAAAATGGATACGTGGAACAACTTAATGAAGAAAATTTGGCTCTAAGAGTCACAGAAAAAAATTCACAGGCTAAAATAATTCATTCTTTTCAATGGCTAACTGAAAAGATGAGGACAGCGTAGCTATAGGAGGTGCAGTGGTAGCAGCTGCTGCGGTGCCACTTTGACACATAAGAGGACATTGGTATTGGAAATGGCACATGGTAACTGGAAGGAGACTCCTATCACTTTTTGCACCAGGGCCCAAGAACATGTCATATACTGTATGTGGTGGCAGCAAGAACATCCCAACGGGGGACATGGAGGTTCAGCTGGCAGCTGCAACTAGCAAATAGGATTAGAAATAGAATTTTTTCAACAGAATATCTGTTGAACGGGGTCTTATGGAAGAACCCTGGCAGCAAAACAGCAAATCACTACTGTTGTTAAATCCCTATGATGGTGTCTTCTCCACTGGCTGTACCCCCAAAACAGCAGACATGCACTTTTTGGCACTCAGACTGAAGATGTGAAAGATGCAGGTAGCAACTTAAAACTCCCTAACTTTTGCTGTGTATAATTCCCTAAGATTACGGTCTCCCCCCTAACTAATCTAACTAGCAGCTTTTCCTTTATAAAATCACTGTGATGGGGTGCCTGCATGCATTCAAGCATGCAGACAAAGAGAGCAGTGTGTTCAGAACTGAGAGTAAAGTCAAAATGGCGTTCAACAGGAAATACAGTGTAATATATAAAACAGGGTCATGTGATTTCAGCACCCAATGAGATCCCTACACCCTCACTGGTGACGTTATTGGACACTTCTCTATTGTCTGCACTGATTAGATGGCACCAAAAGTACAGGAAGGAGCAAAGTGAATGTAAGAAATGGTGTGTCGAACGCAGGTTTTGATTGCGAACTTCACGCGAACTACAGTAAAAAGCTCGGTTCTGCTCGAATTCGGAAAAAACATAAAGTTTGTGTCGAACAAACCTTTTCTTGAACGGTTTGCTCAACACTAATAATGTGGGATGACAGGTAACAGGGACATAGGCTCTTATGCATGTCTTACTGTTTATTAATAGATCCCCTGCCTCCAGGGTGACTGCGATAAGATAGATAGATAGATAGATAGATAGATAGATAGATAGATAGATAGATAGATGATAGATAGATAGATAGATAGATAGATAGATAGATAGATAGATAGATAGATAGATAGATAGACGGATGGTGCGCTGCATTGGTAGATATGTAAGCAGTCTGCACACATATTTATCAATGCTGTTACGGATAGAATTTATTAGATTTGCAAAATGGTGTTATTAATTGCTTCCAGACCAAGAATGAAACTGCTACAATCGTCACTGTCTCTTACCCCCTTACCGCTGCAGTTTTGGCCTTCCTGGCAGAGCCCCATTTTTAAAATCTGACATATGCCACTTTATGTGAGAATAACTTTTTGTTGCTTTTGCCTATCCAGGTGATTCAGAGAATGTTTTTTCGTGACACATTAGGGTACATTTATCAAGGCAGTTGCACCAGAATTCTGGCACAATTTGCGGCAAAAATAACGTCTTACAATCTTTATGCCACATTTACTATGTGTTTTAGACAGTTTTGGACGCTTCTGCGCCTCGTCCAAAGAAGGGGTTGTGGCCTCAGCAAAAGTGGAGTGGCTTAAAAGTGACTAAAATACACCAGAATTTTGTCGCAGTTTCTGGCGTATAAGTGAGCCAACTTAATCGTGGTACAAAGTTAGACTAGACAGTTCTAACCTGCACAATTGATCAACACTATGATAAATGTGGCACACTGTAAGCCTGTCTGGTCTAACTTAAAAGTGTATTACAGTTAGACACTATTGATAAATGTGCCCCATTGTGATTTAAAGGGGTCATCTCACTACGAAGATCATAGTTTAAAATGAGGGGACTAAAAATCTAAGCATGTACGTCCTTGGTTACCATTAGCAAAGTGCTATGGTTTAAGAGAACGGGCTGCTTTATGTGTGATTTGCAATGGTGTTTGAGTCCAGGTCGGGATATTCCCCGCTAAAGCATTACTGGCTGTTGGCTGAGTTGTGTCCCGCCCAATCAGTCAGTGAAGCAGCAGCTGAAACAGCGAACTTTGCTGGACAGGTTTTCATTCACTGACTGATCAGAGGTGCTGCAGCAGAGAGAGAGATCATGTGCAGTCCAACATAAAAAAAATTTGTGACACAGATCCTCAGTCCCATGAAAGCACAAACAGATAAAGCATATACTTTTGTTCTGCAGATCTGTAGCAGTCAGAGGTGTAATAATCTGCAGGATATATCCCTGTGTGAGAGAGAGAGGCAGAGAAAAAAAAATTACCCATCTTTCCCAGAGTTCTGAATGTCAAATGCCTATTCCGGTTACAAAGTATGTAAAGAGAGTGAGAAATTTAGATATACACTATCGAGTTACACTTAGCTTTTCACTTCCAATGATTCCAATGACAGCTGAGAACCTCTCATTTACTCCAGCTCACACAGAATGAATCATTACATGCACACCTTGTCTGCAGAGAGAGAAGATACTCCCTGCTGGGAGGAGAAACACGCCCCTCTATTTTACATGCTCTACTTGGAAAACAGCATAAACAGCTGCCAAATGCTGTAATGAGACAACCCTTTTAAGTTAGTAAGAAATTTTGGTACAAACAATCCTTGTTTTTCTGTGTAAAATGTCATGAAAATCTTGAAAAATTTGCCAGTTTCAAACTTCAAAAATTTCTGTGTGTAAGACAAAGTAGCTTATAACTAGCATCTACCTTATGTCTACTGTAGGTTGACATCATTTTTCAAATGTCTTTTATTTTTTTACGACATTAGGGGCTTAGAAATTTAGGAGTAATTTTTCACATTTTCTAGAAAAATTTCTTTAGGGACCAGTCCTGTTAGATGCACCCATAAATGACTCCATATAAGAAACGGCACCCTTTAAATAATCAAAACAGAATTTAGGAAGTTTATTAATCCATTAGGTGTTTCACAGAAATTAAAGCAAAGTAGAGTTGAAATATAAAAAAAAAAAATCTTTTTTTCTTTGCAGATTTTCAGTTCTCAGCCATCATTCACTGGAACACAGGAGATGTAACCAGGGAAATGCAACTAAGTAACCCTCATGGATGGCATCTAGGGAAGAATGGTGCATTGTTGGTGCACAGGTGTTCCATAGAATTTTTAGCATTGGGCCATAAAAACAGTGTGGAAAACACTAGTACCACCTTTGTTTTTGAGCTTCATTTTTACAGCTTTTGCCGTGTAGTATAAATGGCATAATAACTTTACCATGCTGTTGGTACAATTGCAATTATATAAATTTTATATATTTTTTTTATATATATTTATATCTAGTGTTGATCGAACCATTCTAGAAAAGTTAAATTCGAGTCTAACATCTCGGTTTTTTAGAACTTGAACCGAACCAAACATTTTACTGTTCGTTCGAGTAAATGTTCGAGTTCGACATGGCGTTCGACAGGCCAGTTTCATTTTTAGCTGCTTTCTGCACTTTTGGCGGCCATCCAATCACCTTTCTGCACTTTTAGCGACCATCCAATCAGTACAGTTTCACTGTATTGCCTTGTAAACGCCATTTCAAGCTCACTCTCTGTACTGTACAGACTGCTCTTAATCAGTTATATAGCATTTTCCTCTCCATAGACAACAATAGTAACGGAGTTTGGTATTGCTGGCTGCATCTTTCCCTCACCCAGAAGCTGTTATTTGTCGACATTTGCAGGCTCACATAACACTTAACTGTCATATACATCACACTCATATAATCATGTTCAGTGCCCAAAAGTTCAGTTTTTGCAGTATTGAGAGTGAAATCATTTTAAAACACACCGTCTCCAATTCTCCTATACTACGAAATACATTCTAAATAGTGGTTGGTTGGTGAAAATTATACTGAGTGGAGAGAACTTCATTTTTGTAGTTTTGGGGGTTCAGTAATTGTATAACACACCATTTCCAAATCTCCTATACAAAGAAATACATTCTAAATAGTGGTTGATTGGTGAAAAAGAGTGGAGAAAAGTTCATTTTTGGCAGTTTTGGGGGTGAAATACCTTTCAAATATACCGTGTGTTATTGTCATACAGATATATATCCAGGAAATAGAGTTCTCTCTGTTGCCAAATCTTAATGCCAAAAAGTGTAATTTTGCCAGATTTTAAGTCCACATAACACTGAATTATACCAGTGTGTTAATGTGATCCAAATATATTTACAATTCTCTCTTTTTTTTTACATACAGGTATATCTTGTGCCATGCACAGAGCTATAATATTTAGCTTTTGAACATGGAGAGAACTAGAGGTGGTAAGCAAGCAAGGAGGGGCGTAGAAAGTGAAGATAGAGAAAAGGCACTCATTCCAGTGCTGCGGATAACACACAAGCGAGCACATCATCAGTAGCAGGACCGTCAGGCCTGTCATCGCTTGCTTAGTTCCCTGGTGTCTCATTACTGAATAGCATCGCCAATCTGTTCTTCAGTGGTTATCTGACCCTGCATCCAGCGGTTTTACCTCCTCTTTTTTTCTCAGTCATGGTCACAAATGTCATCATCATCATTATCAGTCGAACCTGAGCAAACATGGGCCGAATGTCACAACTAGAGATGGGCAAATTTCTCAAAAATTCGATTCGGTCACTTCGATGAATTTTCCGACAAAATTAGTTTCGGTCCGAATTACTTTGGGACAAATCGGGTTAAAAAAACTGCTATTTCCAGGCTGCACAGAGCCTGTAGGGTGCTGTAGAACGTGGTGCCATGCTTAAATATGCAGAGGGAGCTTGGTTTGGTCTTCATACAATGTTGTGTTTTAGTATGACACGCAGATGACTGCCGCCGCTCTTAGAATCGCTTCACTATAAAATTCCCTGGGCACTTAAGAGGGCAAAACTGACAAAAAACTGAAGCGGGAATGTAGCCTGATAAAGTCATGGCAGCGACAGTTGGAAAAAAACAAGCTGAGGGCTACGATCCTACCATAGCGTCAAAGAACCCAGTAGTAGGTTACCGGAGCCAACACAGATCGCAGCACAGTAAGGGGACGTCACAGCAGGAGTCACTCCGCGAGGCCACAGGATCCGGTGTCATCTACCGGCCATGTGTTGACCACACACTAGGTCATACACTTTATCCCAGATGACATCTGACAACCCCAGCCAAGAGTCGGTGGGTTTGTCACACACAACCCCTAGTTGGCATGGCCCGGGAGCAGGTGAGGGGCTCTCACCTGTCCTCAACCCACCTCTGTCCCGTTCGCTTCCCACACCCAGAGAACTACTATGTGCTGTGGCCTCTGCGCCACTATACAGTGAGGACCAACTATTTGAGGACAGTGGGCAGCAAAGAGGTGGGGAAGACATCCGCTGCTTCTTGCAGAAGCGGGCAAATAGTGATGAGGAGAGTTGCAATGGGGGTTATGTTAAGAGCGGTCAGGCTTTGTACAGCGACACCGTTGAGGAGGACGGCGGTGACAGGCAAACACTAATCGATGTAGCCGATCGCACATGGGAGCCGGGAGAAGCAGGCGAGGCTGGGACAAGTTATTCTGGTGCCCTAGTTAAACAAGGCATAAAGTGCCCCCCAAACGGAAAATTCAGTCCACTCCATGCCTCCTTGTGCCCCCTTTTCTCCCTGGGATGAAGTGGCACCCTACGCGGTCGCCTACCCTCGACTACCCATTGTCCCGGCCCTGGAAGCATTCCGTTATCTCTACATTAAGTTTTAGGAGATGGGAGGAGAAGAAGGAGGCTTTGGACGACAGACAATCTGGGATCTTGGACAGCAGCGAGTTAATGTCTGGGCCAGAGAGGTAAAGTTGGGTGTCATCAGCATACTGGTGGTTTTGAAAGCCATGTGATTCTATCAGCTGATCCAGACCAACAGTGTACAAGGGATTCATCATTATCATAGGGATAAGAGAGCCGCAGCTTGCGTGTCAGGCAGTGGTACAGCCCGTAAGTCAGTAGTGTGGCCGGGAGTCAGCAGGGTGGCAGCAGTGCGAGGTTGGGAGCCAAATGGCCACGATTTAGACCACCCACTTTGCAGGTCCCAGAAAGTAGCGGCACAGGGGCTCACCGGGTCAGCGGCGGTAACAGTCAGTCAGTGCAGCGCTTTGGTGGTAAAATCACCTACTCGGCGGTGTGCCAGTTTTTTGACGAGACACCAGAGGAGGGTTGAACATAGCTATATGTAGAATCTGTGGGCAGAAAGTAAAGCGTGACCAGGGACCTAACGTTAGTACCACGGCCCGGCGTCAATATCATGCAGTGTCACCATACGTGTTTCAGATGTGGTGGTCCATCCTGTCCCAACAGCTGTAGCACCCAGTGGCACGCCTCCCATTTCAGGCAGTCATGGCTTCACCACCTCTGCCGAAGACAACTCCCTGTCTATTACATCATCTACCGGTCCAGATACTCCTGCTCCTCGGCACTCATGGTGCCAGCAGTCGTTCACCGAGATGATTGCCAAGAGACAGCAGTATGCGTTTTACCATCCCTAAGTGCAGAAGCTGACCGTGCTCCTGTCCAAGTTGGTGGTACTGCAGTCCCTCCCTTTTCAAGTGGTGGACTCTGCACCATTCAAAGAACTGGCCAGGAAACTTGGCATTCACTTCAGCCATTGTAACGACACAGGTAGTGGCTCCTCTGGACCACCGCAAGCGGTGGTAGCGGCCACGCCAGGGAGCGGGGTCTAAGTATGTCCCGGTTTTCACCAGAGCCCGTCGCAAGACAGGATGGACATTCTGTGGCGGGAGTCCTACCAGGTCGCTACCCCTGGTGCGACTAGCTTGAGGTGGCATCCGAGGCGCAGCGAGGTACAGAATCGTAAGACGAAACTCGTAGTCCAAGGTCAGGCCAACAGGTCAGGGCAGGCGGCGGATATTCGAGGTCAGGTAACGTAGCAGAAAGGTTGGGTACACGGGCAGACAGGAACTGATGAACAGGGGGAAATTGATGAACAGGAATAAATATATTAACAGGGGGAAATTATTGAACAGGGGGAAATTGATGAACAGGTAACAGGGGAGGGCCTCCCCTTTTTCCACCGTTAACAGGGGAGGGCCTCCCCTTTTTCCACCTTTAACAGGGGAGGGCCTCCCCTTTTTCCACCGTTAACAGGGGAGGGCCTCCCCTTTTTCCACCTTTAACAGGGGAGGGCCTCCCCTTTTTCCACCTTTAACAGGGGAGGGCCTCCCCTTTTTCATACAAAGCCAGTTTTGCAGCTTTGTCTTTTGCTTCTTTTTTTTCTGTCCCATTCCAGTTTTGTACTGAATTCCATCAACAATGGCACAGAATGCAAAATAAGCACCTAAAACAATTCCTGTAGTTATGGTCTCCTTCAGTTCAAGTTCCATATGCTGCATTTGAACAAACTGGTGTAATGCAGAAACTGGATTCAAACCACCACGTTTATACTTCATGAGTGTTTGATTGTCACTGCTGTCCTCCTCAACGGTCTTGGTATGCAGAGGCTTACCGCTCGCCAAAAAACCTCCCATGCCACTCTCCACATCAATACTGCAAGAAGCAGGGGGTGTCTGCCCCACCTCTTCGTTGCCAAGTAGCTGCTGACTGTCCTCAAATTGTTCGTCCTCGCTGTATAGTGGCGCTGAGCCCAGACCACATAGTAGATCTCTGGCTGAGGGAACCGGATGGGACAGTGGCGGGTTGAGGACAGGTGAGGGCCGCTGACCCGCTCACTGTCCATGCCATCTAAGGGCTGTGTCTGACGTTCCCACCGACTCTTGGCTGGGGTTGTCAGATGTCATCTGGGAGGAAGTGGATGACCTAGTCAACCAATCAAGAACCATTGGGTTGCTGAACAACACACTGCCGGTAGATGACAGCGGCAGTTGTGGCCTCACCGAGTGACCCCTGCAGCCACGTCCCCTTGCTGTGCTGCGACCTGGGCCTGGAATGTGTGTGCCTCTGCCCCTCGCAGGTGAAGAGCCTGCCACCTCTCTGTCTGACATACTGTTTGTTCAAAAATGTACAGACACTGTTTGATGAAGATATCTGTATATGATAAATACACACCCCAGTATTTGACTCCAAATGAACCCAGTAACAAGCTTGGGTAACCCTTGGATATAAATTGCGCTTCAAAAATGGGCAGGAAAAATTGACTTGTATGTTCCGTTTAAAAAACTCTGTGTATTTTACTGAATATAAAAGCACAAACAGGCATAAATAACCTTCAGATATGAATTATGCTACAGAAGTTCTTCTGTGGCGGTGAAAAAGAAAGTGTCTTTGACTGAGTACAACTGCAGAAAAATACTTAGTTAACCCTTGGGTATAAATTGCGCAAAAGAATTGAGCAGCCACAAACTACTAGCTTTGTAGCGTGTTACAGTGGCTTGTTTTTTACGCTACACAACAACAGAAAAACTTGTAATTAACCTTCGGATATGAATTATGCTACAGGAAAAATGTCTTCTTTGGCGGTGAAAAAGAACGTTTCTTTTAGTGACCACAACAGCAGAACAACGCTTAATTAACCCCTGGATCTAAATTGCGCAAAAGAAATGAGCAACCAAAAATTAAGTGGTATTTGGATTGTAAAAACGCTGTTTCTTTAACTGAATACAACAGCAACAGGCTTAGATAACCCTTGGATATTCAATGTGCTCAAGAACTGAGCAGATAGCATTAAAATGTATATGCAGCTGAATTGGACGCACACTGGACTTCAGTTCCAATACCCCACAAAATCAGAATTAGAACGTAAGAGAAGCAGTCTCTGAGACAAGCTGTGACACCCCCCAAAAATCGCTGTATAAAAGTGAGTTCTTTAGTATGAGATATCATAAGCAGCAGCGGCAGCACCTTCCCTACACAGCACAGTGAGAGGAGTGTGAGCTGCCAGCATCGCGCTCGGTCTTATATAGTGCGGTGACGTCACAGAATCCCGCTGGTCTTTGATTGGCTTCATCTCTGCACATGTCATTTAGGCTACGACTTTCTTCCTCCCAGACTTCTTTGCCCCATGTAACGCCATGTGCTCGCAGCCATTTTATCAATCAAAAACACGCTTCGTTCCCGCGAATCGCCCCAAACTTCGACTTCATTCAGAATCGAAGTTTTCCTGAAATTCTAAATGAATTCCACTTCTTTAGAATCAATTCGCCCATCTCTAGTCACAACCCAGCTTCTGGGTGATAATGCGGTTGGGGTCAGAAGGCATTTCAAAAGATCAAGAGGCCAAAGAGGATGAGGTTTGTCTGCTCTGACACCCAATTGCTGATGCCCTCAGAGGAGGAGAAGGAAGCCGGTCCACTGGCAGAAATACGGAGTGATCAGCAATGCCTCACAGTGCCTGTTGCTTCTAGCCCACAGCTTGAGAATGTAGACAGTAAGGAAGAGGAAGTCACCTGTGATTATGATGACATTGTGGATCCAAAGTGGTCTTTTGAGCAGCAGCTGGCGAGTGCATCATCAGTGGAGGAGGAGGATGATGGAGTAGTGTCAGTGCAGGACCGGCCTCAGAAAGGGAGAGGGCAGTCACATAAGTCCACTGACATTAATCCGCAAGAAGTGGTCAGTGGTGACTGCGGGAACACCGGTACTAGGTTTTCACAGTCAAAGAGGTCCAGGACCTGTGAAGCCTGGGACTTTTTCGATCAAGTCTCAGATACGCTGACTGACGTCATATGCCGGAGTTGCCGTCAACACATCAGTAGAGGAAAGAATGAAAAGCCTTTTAGCACCACGATCATGAACAGGCACATGCATGGAAAGCATAAATTGTTGTGGAATAGTCACATGGAGCAAAAAGGCCACACAGGTTCTCAGTTTCCAACCACCATGACATCTTCTGCCTCCTATGCCACTTCCAAGGCCAAGCCGTCCTCTGCTGTCAATGTGCCAGAGCAGCATGAGCAAGCACCATCCCCAGTCCCAGATACTGTTGGCCAATTCCCACCACCAGCAACACAGGCTACACTTTCCCCTTCCACCAGTTTGACCTGCACGCCATACAGCAGCCAGTCCACCATCCAGCCTTCTGTGTACCAGAAGAAACGCTTTCACCCCAACCATCCCAAAGCCAAAAGCCTGAATGTCGGCATTTCCAGGCTGTTAGCCTTGGAAATGTTGCCTTTCCGCCTGGTGGACACAGATGGGTTCCGCCATGTCAAGGCACTGGCATGCCCACAATATCAGGTGCCGAGCATTTCTTCGCCAGAAAAGCTGTCCCTGCCCTGGCGAGCCACGTTGCAGAAAAAATCTCCAGCGCGTTGGCTGCATCTGTGCCAACCAAAATTCATCTCACTATAGACACGATTTTTACCACCTTACCAATGCCTGCCGGATAGGGCAGCATTAAGACACACAGAGACCGCCTTAAGACCATGGTCCATGACTACCTGCGGCTCAACATCAATGTTTTTTGACTTAGTCTGGACCTAGAGATGGGCGAATCGATTCTAACGGAGTGGAATTCGTTTAGAATTCCAGGAAAACTTGGTTTCTGCACGAAGCCAAAGTTTATGGTAGTTCGTGGGAACAAATAATTTTTTTTTTCTAAAATGGCCGCAAGCACATGGTGTGACATTGGTCAGAGAACTCTGGGAGGAAGAAAGGAACACCCTCAATGATATGTGCAGACATGAAGCCAATCATCAACCAGCAGGCTTCTGAGACATCACAGCCGTATAAATACGGACACCATCTTAAATTCTCACATTCTCAATGTGTCTCCTGTCAATAAGCATCTATCTGCTGCAGCACTATATTGCACTCTTTATAAAACAAACTAGTTTTTTCAGGGACTGGGATGAAAGACCTTCACAAGTGTGTGTCATATATACAAATGTTCCTGAACCAGCGTTATTATTTTGTTTTAGTTTGTGGAGTATTCTCCCTAAAGTCCAGGGTGGGTGTACCCCTGCCCCAAACACGCCTGAATTCCATCTGGTTTTTCTATAGGGTATTTTATACCCAAGGGTTAATTTAGCCTCTTGATTGTGGGGTAATTTGGATTAAAATATAGGGTGTGTATTTTTACCCAATATGAGCCTGAATTCCATCTGGTTTTTCTGTAGGGTATTTTATACCCAAGGTTTACTTTAGCCTCTTGATTGTGGGTTAATTTGGAGTAAAATACAGGATGTGTGTATTTTTACCCCATATACGCCTGAATTGCATCTGGTTCACTGTGTAGGATA
Source organism: Phyllomedusa bahiana (assembly GCA_025379985.1). NCBI lineage: Eukaryota > Metazoa > Chordata > Amphibia > Anura > Hylidae > Phyllomedusa > Phyllomedusa bahiana. The sequence continues at coordinate 25,414 of JAODAL010043940.1, forward strand.
TTTTATACCTAAGGGTTAATTTAGCCTCTTGATTGTGGGGTAATTTGGAGTAAAATTTTAGGATGGGGTGTAATTTTTACCCCATATACCCCTAAAAGGTTTTCCACCCCGGGGGTTTTTCCCCTGTAGGGGTTTTTTTTTCCCAAATACCCAAGGCTTAATTTTTAAAAAACCCTTTCCCTAATTTTTTGGGGAAATTTTTATCGGGGACCCTAAAAAAAAAACAGGTTGTCGGGTTTAATTTTTTAAGGTTTTTTCCCTTTTTTTACGGCATAAATTTACTCCTTTGGTTTTTGGTTTTTTGTAGGAAAAATTTTTCCAGAACCCAAAAGGGTTTAAAAAAAAATTGCCATCTTGGGAATTTTTTTTTTGGGGAAAAATTTGGGGGGGTAAAAAAAAAACCCAAAGGGCCGGGGTTGTGTGTTTTTATGCCCCATATAAACCTCAATTCCATCTGGTTAACTGGTAAGTTTTTTTAAAGATTTTAAAGGGGTTTTAATTTTAAACCTTTTTGATTGTGGGGAAAATTTGGAGAAAAAATTAACCAAGGTGTGTGTATTTTTCCCCCATACACCCCTAAATTTCTTTCATTCATTTTTGGAAAATTTTATCCAAAGGGGTTTAAATTTTTCCCCTCTTTTTTTTTGGTGGGGGAATTTGAGTCAAATACAGTTTTTTGTGTATTTTCTGCCAAACATACACCCCGGGAATCCATCAATTCGGGACTGGGGGGAGGTATTTTAATCTGATGCCAAGGGGTTAAATTTTTATTCACTTTTTGGGAAAATTTTCCCTTTTGTAAAAACCCAGTGTCTTTTGTTTTTCAGCCCTACATACATCTAAAAACCCGCCTCTCCGGGCCCTTTTGGGGCTTTATTGCTATCTGTGGAAAAACAGAAATTTTTTTTCAATTTTTGTGGTGATTCTTTTAAAACCGGAGATACATTTTAAAGCCCCCACCCAAAAAAAAAAAAAAGGATAAAGGGGTGTCGTCCAGAAATTTTTGCATTGAGGGTCACTAACCCATTTTGCTTTCCCCTTTTGTTCCTTCGTGTCCGTTTCAATTGGTCAATAATTTTTTATTGCTAAAGCCAAAAAAAATCGGGTGTTTTTCCCCAAAAAAAAATTTTAAAGGGAGTTTTTGCATGTATTCTGTTTTTTGGGTACCCACTCTGCTTTTGGTAAAAAACTAATCGGGACAATCCTGTCCCAAACAAAGGCCATGTCTTTTTCCCCTTAGGGCCCCCTTCTCCAAGAACTAAATGGGTTTCGTTTTTTATCCTTTTCATTCCTTTTGACAGATTAAAAAAAGGGGTTAAAACCAAATTTATTTGGAAACCCGTAATAAGTGGTAGGGGGGGGGAAACAGTTTTAGAATCCCCACAGGGTGGTCAAACGAGGAGTGGTCATTTTGGAAGAAGCTGGTAGGCCAAAAAGTTGAAAACTGAAGATTGTGGAGGGTGGCAGCAGCATGATTAGGCCCCAGATGGCACAATTTTACACGTGGGGAAAGGGTGGCCCCCCCCCGGCGGGGAAAAACAGCAGATCAGGCGGGGGAAGTGGCACAATGTCAAAATTTTTGAGGGGGGGGGGGGGAAAGTTAGGTGAAAAATGAGGAGCGGGGCAGTAACAGAAAACATCAAGTCAGAGGTGACAGGGTGCAAAAGCCTGGAGATGACAGCGGCCCCAGCATAAAGGAGACCTGAGGGGTTTAAGGTGGGCAGAAAGGCCATCAAAAAGGCTACAAAATTGCCCGGGTAAAGGGAAGGGGGGAGGGGGTTTGGGTCAATACCAGTTCCTTGGTAAAGATGGTGGGTGGTTAAAGGAGCAGCGGGGCAGCAGAGTGGGGCATCAGGGGGGGGGGCCCAGTACAGAATAGTAGTGAGGGGAGGTAGCCAAAAGAATCCCGGGTTCAGGGTCCCGCCCCCAGGTGCTGCTGATGGTGGGTACTTAAATCCCTAGGGAGGGGAAGAAAAACGCTCATCAAACAAACTCCAGAATCAGGTTGTGATATGGAGCGGGGTTTCTGTCCTAACCCCCCATCCCCCACAAACAAACCGTGGTAGTGGTTTTTTGAGCAATGATGGGAAACCCCCCGGTTTAGACCCACTAGAGGATGGTGATGGCGCGGAAAAGGCCCAGGCCCAAATGACTTTAAAAGGATTTCTCTATAATTCTTGAGTTTGTCCTCTGTCTTTGGGAGGTGAAAAAAACCCCCCTTTGGGAAACCCGGTTTAAAGAGGGTCCAAGAGGGTGGGGGAGCCCGGGAAATCATTTCCCCTGCCGGTTTGGGGGCAAACCAATCCCTCCCGGGTGCTCCTGCTCTTTTTCCTGTTTAAATTTAAAAAAAAAAAAAAAAACAAAGGCCTTCCCGCTCCTTGTCTTCCCTTTCCCCTCCCCGTTCAGCCCCCCCCGGACTTTATGTTTGGGCCCGGGTTTTAGTCTCACGTCTAAAAGTCCCCCGACCAAAACAGATTTTTCCAGCCCCTCTGTTCCAAGACATGAAGCAGTGGGGAAAGCGTTATTCATCCCCTTTGTCCCGGCGGAAATGACCAAAAAAAGTGGCCCCCCTCAAAGTGTTTTTGTGCAAGGAGGTGTCCCACATGAGGGTGCCCCTGGCTGACTAAAAATTAAAAAGTGGTTCCCCTGTTTCCCCCTTTGGTTTATCCAAAAAAATCATTAATGGCCCTTTCCTGTTCATCGATTTCCCCTTTTTTTGCCCTGGTTTATAGATTTCTCTCCTTTTTTTTTCTCTGTTCATTGTTTGTTTTTGTTTAAACTCAAAGGAGGGTGTGCTTGGCGAGTAAAATGGGTTTAAAATGATGCAAAGTTTCCTGTCAAAAATTCTTGTGGTGCATAGGCCCAAAACTTGAAAAGGAGCAAGATGGACAGGGCCCCGGTCAGGATGGCTAGGGCGCATATTTTGGGTCTTGGCAATTTGTCTCAGGGGAACGACTGTGGGACCATGAGTGTTTGAAGGGAAAAGGAGCAAAGTGGAAAAGTAAAATGATTTGAAAGAAAAGGCAGTTTTTTTCGGCTGAGGTGGTGGAGCCTTTACTGCCCGGGAAAAAGGAAATAAAAGGGGGGGGGTTGTGCTGCTATTTCTTTAAAGGGGTTTGGAAACCCCACATCTGAGAAAACGGTTTTTTACAGGGCCCCTGTTTTGTGATTTCTGCATGTGGATGGGAGGGGGTGTGGTTTCCAACGTTAGGTCCCCGGGCAAAGCTTTTTTTTTGCCCACAGATTCTACCTAAAAAATGTTTGCCCCCTTTTGGTGGCGAACACTTTTCCAAATAGGTTTATTTTTCCACCCAAAGGGTCCCACTGGGTGTTACGCTTTCTTCCTCAGTGGCTCCTGCATTTGTACTTTCTGGGGCCCGCAAAGTGGGTGGGCTAAAAGTGGCTGTTTGGTCCCCAACCCCGCACTGCCCGCCCCCCTGCCTTTTATCCCGGCCCCCACTACCGAAATTTTCGGGCGCGCCACTGCCTGACACGCAAGCTTTCTGCTCTCTTCTCCCAAGATGATGATGAATCCCCTTTCTTCCCGGGCGGGGGGCGAAAGGGTAGTCGAAGGTAGGCGACCTCCTAGGGGGCCCTTCATTCCTTTGGGGGAAAGGGGGAAAAGGGGGCAAGGAGGCATGGGAGGGGGCTGAATTTTCCATTTGGGGGGGGACTTTAAAGCCTTGTTTAATTGGGCACCAGATTTCCTTTTTTCCCCGCCTGGGTTGCTTCACCTGGTTCCCAATTGCCCATCGGCTACATCGATTTGTGTTTGGGTGTCACCGCAGTCCTCCTCAAACTGTTCTTTTTATAGAAACCTGATGGCCCCGCGAAAAATAACCCCCCTGCCACTCCTCCCCTTTATACTTGCTGCCTTTTGCAAGAAAACAGTGGATGTCTTCCCCCCCTCTTTGTGCCCCCTGTCCTAAAATAGTCATTCCTGCACCTTTTTGGGACCCACAGGCACTTATTGTATATGTTTATGGTTGGGTGGGAGGTTATCCACCCTTTTTATGTATTTCTCCCCTATTTATGTAACATGGGTTTGGGCCCTTTTAAACCCCCAAACACTTTTTACCCCTTTTTTTCACCCCTACCCCTAAAAGATTGTAAGTTTCTTTCGTAGCAGGACCCTCACACCTCTTGTTGATTTGTAAGTAGCTTTTTTTAATGTAATGTCTGGTTTGTCTGTGGGTTATTCCTTTTTATTGTAAAGTGGGGAATATGTTGGCGCTATATAAAAAAAAGATTTTTTTATTATTAATTTTTATTTTTATTATTAATTAGGATCTTGGCCCTCGCTCGGTTCTTTCCCCGCTGCCGTGACAAATTTCCTTGTCAGGCTGTGTTCCACTTCAGTTATTTGGTCGTTTTGCCCCCGTAACTGCCAAAGAACGGAAATGTGAAGCGATTCTTTTGTTTTGGCGCCTGTTTAAAAGTGGGATGTCATACTAAAAAACAGGGATTGTTGAAGGGGCCAAAACCAAAGCTTTCCCCATGCAATTTAAGCATGGGGACAAAGTTCTACAAAACACCTACAGGCCTCTGCAGCCAGGAATTTGCTGCTTTTAACGTGATTTTTGTAATTTAAAACGGGTTTTTAAAGGAATTTTGCCGGGAAAAATTTGGCGAAATTGGCGAATCGGGAATTTTTTAGAATTCGCCCCCTCGCTACTTAATGTTTACAAACTAATTAATGTGGTGGGAAATACCCCTTTAAAAAAACAAACTGGGGTTCAGATAGTACATTTTTGAATTTAGTATTGAAAATTTAAATTTCCCCCCTTTCTTCTTAAACGGGGTTTTAAAGGGGGCCAGGGAAAAGGGACAAAGGAACTTGGGTCAAAAATAGGGACTGTCCCTACAAATTGGCCCCTGTCTTTTGGGATTTTTAACATTTGTTTAAAAAAGCTTAGGTAGTTCTCCCCCTTTTCTTTGGCTCCATCTCTAATTTTTAGTTGTTCCTGAAATAGTGAATGTAGACAAACTGCTTTGATGTCTTCCATATACAGAAGAGTAGGAAACTGCCCCCTTACACCAAACATAAACCCTATAACCCCGCCCGCCCCAAAACATTGGGAACATTATTGAAAAGATATGAGTTTGGGTTTGGGGAGCAAGCCCGTTATGGTGTCTCCCATACAACACATACTGAAGAGGAGACCCTGCCCTCTATATCTCTATAGCAGCATGGAGAACAGTATAGAGCAATACTGAGATAGTGGGTGGAATCAAGCTGCTATGATGTCTCCCATACACTGTACACACAGAAGAGGAGATCCTGCCCCCTATAATGGAGGACATTATAGAGCAGTATTAACCTAGTGGGTGAATATAAGGTGCTATGATTTCTCCCACACACTGCACACACAGAAAAGATCATGTTCCCCTTTATCTCTCTAACACACACCCAGCAACAACATGAAGGACATTACAGAGCATACTCAGGAAATGAGTGTATACTAGCTGCTATGATGTCTCCCATAAACCATACATACAAAAAAGGAGGTCATACTCCAAATATTTGCATAGAAAACTCTCATACTGAACCAAAGCAGCCACTTTGGGGCCCAATGGTTAAGGAGGCACACTTAGGTACAATAACAGAATAACCTTCACAAGAGAGCTTTGAAAGTTGTTTCATAAACCACACCTCTAGTTTGCATACCACCCCCTTTTTATATACCCACTGTCAGCTTACCTGTAGTTGACTAATGTGAGTGATTGATGTGGCATCACTCAGTTTTCCTTTTTACGGAGCATATGCAGTGATACAGGGTAAAAATACAGAAAGCTCTGGGCAGTGTGAGGTTAGTGCAGGTGTTGGTTTGTATGCTGACCCATGACACAGAGAGCAGCACAGAAAGGTTGTGTACAGAAAGGCCGATCCCTTGGCCGCAGCTAGAATATATAGTGTAGCTGCAGCCAGGTTTTCATGGTGGCGTCTCTGGACACATCACCCTGGCACCACATGGTTTGTCAGCAGCTGCTTGCCAACTTTTCTGGGAAGACTTCCCTTTTCCCAGAAGTCTCCTGGATGTAAGATGGCAGACATGTTCCTTATCCCACTTTTTCCAATGTTCACTGTACCAGTTAAATAACATGAAAACTATTGGATTGGTTTAATCTAGATACGGTAAAACCTGTTATGTGACCTTTCTTTTCTTACTATTTTATTAAAAAGAAAGTGCTTTTAGTTGAAAAATGGGTTTTGTGTTTGTTTTTTATTTTTTATTTTTTACATGTTTAAATATTTTTTAACAATATTTTTTATTTTATTTTATTTTTTCTGTCCCAATATGAGACTAGACTATGTGATCACTTGGTCGCTGTTATGTAGGAATACATCACTGTACATTACTGTATTGGTATGTGTTATACCCATTACACCGTGCACAGTGTCCTTATGTTCCCACAAAATAAAGTGTCTTATGCTATGGTACACTTTGGAGGAAAATCAGTGACAGAAGTGACAAAAGTCTGTGTTACCAGACACCAGATATGGATAGATGTGAGATAGATAGACCGGATATAGATAAAGAGGTGTTTTCTTTATCTGCCATCATAAAATTTTATTACAAATGCAAACTTCACTGGCAGCAATGTCTATTTCTCTACTGGAGCGACTAATGCAAAACTTCATATTTAACTAACGAACATTTTCCATCCCCATCACCTGCTCTGACTTAATATCACATAGAACATCCAGTCCTGGGACCACAATGCTGAACATAAATGTACATTATGAAAGGTATTCACTGAGCGTTTAGTTCAGAATATCAGATAGATCGATCGATCGATAGATAAATAGATAGGAGATAGATAGATAGATAGATAGATAGATAGATAGATAGATAGATATGAGGTAGATAGATAGATAGATAGATATGAGATAGATAGATAGATAGATAGATAGATATGATAGATAGATAGGATATTGATAGATAGATAGATATGAGATAGATAGATAGATAGATAGATAGATAACTAGATAGATAAATAGATAGATAGATAGATAGATAGATAGATAGATAGATAGATAGATCGATAGGCAGGCTCAGGTCTTCTGCTGAACTTCTAACTGCTCCCCGGATCGATGCCTTTACTCTGGACACTCACTGACTCTAGAGTGGGGACTAGTGTTGAGCGATTACGTTGGCCATCGTCATCGGTCGATGGTCGATAGTCGGCACTCATCGACAAGATATTCGATGGTCGATGATAGATTATCACCGATGACCATTAAAGTCTATGGGAGAGCAACAACACCTTCATTCTTACACCCAAACAGGGTTGGAGAAGCTGGAATAAACATCCACAACAGTCAAATGAATACGTGCTACATCTTAGGCAACACACTTAGGTTATAAAAGCCACAGAAAAAAAAGTCACAGACCATTTACTATCCTGTCTTGCACCACAGCATGACCCTTAAACCTGCATGACCCACAAATTAAAAAGTGCCAGAAGGCCAAGTATGATTTGAACCATCATTTTACTTGAACTGGACATTGAATATCCTGTCCTGGAACGCAGCATGAGCCCCAAACCTGCATGACCCCCAGATTTAAAAAGTGCCGGAAAAAGGAGTCTTTCAACCACCATTTTAGTTGAACTGGACATTGACTATATCTGTCTGTACCAAAGAATGACCATTAAACCTGTCTGACCCCCAAATTAAAAAGTGCCGGGAAAAAGAGTCTTTCAACCACCATTTTACTTTCACTGGACAGTGACTCTATCTGTCCTGTCCCGCAGCAGAATGACCATTAAACTGTCTGACCCACAGATTAAAAAAGTGCCGGATAAAGGAGTCTTTTTAACCACCATTTTAGTTTCACTGGTCATTGACTATACCTGTCCTGGCCCCGTGACCCCCAAAAACCGCTGACCCCCCCTTTTTTAAAATGCCCGGGAAAAAAGGGTTTTTCAACCACCCTTTTTTTA
>JAODAL010043941.1:0-33358 GCA_025379985.1 Phyllomedusa bahiana
AAATCATTCCACTGGTGGCCCCAGCCATCCCAGTCCGACATTGCCTGTCAGTTTGGGATCCGATTCTTTCAGTGATGTACACGTATCGATAGAACCCGCTTACCCAGGCAGTTGTGCCCATCATGTGCCAGCTCGAAGCCGTCGTAGCAAGTGCAGCGGTAGTTGCCCGGGATGTTGGTGCACTCGTGGACGCAGTCTCCATTATACTCATTATCGCATTCATCAATGTCTGCAGGATAAAGACACAAGTGATTATGACGGATGCTCGGCTCTCCAGAAGAGCCCTTCACAGCTCAATGACACAAGTGAAAACACTCGCCGGCCCTTTAAGAGCCCATTGTCTTGCAAATCAAGTGTTTTTGTTGCTGGTCTCTCAGCTGAAGTGGCTGCACTGAGCCTGGGATCAAGTGATGGCGTGGCTGATTGATGGGGCGAGCGGCCCTGCCCCATGGGGTTAAACCCACAAGTGCCCTCTCCCCCTGTCCTGCTAAACTCTGACCCTTTACATGTTTATTGTGCATTAGGTGGACGTGATAAATGAGAGGTCAGAAAAAAATAAGTACACCCTACCCTTAATACAGTGCTTAATTTATTTCCTATATTCGTTCTATAGCCTTATACTACCAAACCACCATTGGGCAAAATTTCTAACCACTTTTCCTACCCAGCTGTTTTTATAAAATAACCAGGGTGAACCCCGGGGTTTCCCGTTGTAAAACTAGACCCCTTTGCCCGTGCTAACCACTGAGCCAAATTTCACCTTCTAACCACTGAGCCCCTGTGCCTGTGCTAACCACTTAGCCACCCAGCTGTCTATACTAACCACTGAGCCACCATGATGCACTGTGCTAACCACTGAGCCAACCTGCTGAACTGTGCTAACCACTGCACCACCATGCTACACTGTGCTAGCCACTGAGCCACTCTGCTGTCTATACTAGCCACTGAGTCACTATTTTGCACTGTGCTAACCACTGAGCCACCCTTCTGTCTATAATAACCACTGAGCCACAATGATGCACTGTGCTAACCACTGAGCCACCCTGCTGTCTATACTAACCACTGAGCCACAAAGCTGCACTGTGAAAACCACTGAGCCACCCTGCTGCTATTTTTTAACCCTGACCATTTTGTGACTGTGAACACTGAGCCCTGCTGTTATACTAACCCCTGAGCCCCTTGTGCACCATGTAATCACGAGTCACCATGCTGTGTATACTAACCACTGAGTTACCCTGCTGCACCATGCTAACCACTGAGTCACCATACTGCCCTTACTAAGCAATGACTCACCGTGCTTAATACAAAAATCCATTTCTACAAAAGCAGAAAAAACACATTTATAAAGGTTTTACAGGTCACTTAATATAATAAAGGGCAGAGATTCCATCCCTGAAATAGTCTGAGAGGTCCTCGTCCTCTGTGCCCCGCACCTATCCCAGGAACCGGCCCCCAACAGTGTCGTGCACAAGCCTGACTGGATCTCCATTCTGAGCCAGCAGGATCTGGGGCCCGTTCCCGGGACAGGGGCCCATCCCAGAGGTGGAACCTGCACCTAGAAGACTTTGCAAGCACATCCTATTGCTACCCCATCAAAGTCTAGACTTCCGCAGCCAATCTGCAGGGAAATCTGAAAACCCTGCAAAGAATGCTGTAGATTAGGTTATTTCCTGTGGAATCTGAAAAAATGGAAAAAAAGAATTATTTGATTTTAAAATCTATTAGGAACAAAAAATTAAGATAACGAGGGTTCACGGATGCGTTTTGTGACAGAGGAGCGGTGCCCGGCCGACCCACTGACTACATAGGGGTCCATCAGGTTTCCGTCATGGCCTCCTTCATTTGAAGAGATAAGGGCTGGTGCTGCTCTATTTTTTCGGTCACTATTGATGGAATCGATGCCGGAGGCGTCTGACACCTGGGAGTCCGGCCGTTCGTCCACCTGGATCTGCTGTGGGCAGATCTCCCCGCTCATTGCTACGTGAAGCGCGTGGGAGACAGTCAGGCCCTCACCTTCACACGCCGTGCCTTCCCCTTTATATCCTGCTTTGCACACACACTTGTATGATGCCGCCGTGTCCTGGCATATGGCGTCGATGTGGCAGTCATCTGTACCCAGGGCGCACTCGTCAACACCTGTACAGAGAGAGAGAGCGGGGTTAACGGCTATATGACAGTAGACACGAGAGTATCACCATGCTTTTATCCGATCTCTGAACGCTCACCTTTAGAGAACCCTTAAAATCCCATATTATAATCTCTAATCATATAATCTCATATTGTAATCTCAAATACTATATTACCATATTATAATTTCCACTCACATAATCCCATATTAAAATCTCCAATCATATAACCCTGTATTAAAAACCCCATCACATAATTCCATATTACAATCTCCTATTATAATCCTAAATTATCTAGTCACATAATTCCATATTATAATCTCCAGTCATATAATCCTGTATTATAATCCCGCGGTACAATATTTTTCTTCGTTTTCTGAATGCTTGCCTTTATAAAAGCATCATAATCCACTATTATAATCATTATACAGGATTATAACCACCAATCATATTATCCTGTATTATAATCTCCAATCATGTAATCCCATATTATAATTTACAGTCATTTAATCTCATTATAATCTCAAATTCTATATTGAAATATATTGGAAAAGCATTTTAACTCCGTATTACAATCCCATGGTACAATATATTTCTTCGTTCTCTGAATGCGCGCCTTCAAATCCCATATTATTTAAACTTCTAATCAAAATAATCTCCCTATTGTTAATCCAGTCATAAAAAATCCCATTTTAAATATTGGGACAATCATATAATCTCAAATTTTATAACTTAATTTTAATCATATATTCCATATAATAATTCTTTTTCATTCATACAATCCCATATTGTAATCTCCAATCATATAATCCCATATTATGATCTTCATTCATACAATCCCATATTGTAATCTCTAGTCAAATAATCCTATTTTACAATCTCCAGTCATTTAATCCCATAGTATATCATTCCAACTACATCGCTGCAGCTGAATCGTATGAGAAATTTACAATTTTAGAAAGTACAGATGTTATCCAGGAAATATAACGAGGCAGAGAAGAGACGTCCGTGACTCAGAATTGTCACTGCAGATAACGGCGGCGTCCAGAGGTCTTAACTCATTTTACATTTACACATTTGTCAGGGTTTGGCCACTGAAGCAGATAAAATGGTGGAACAGCAGCAGCGAGGAGAAGCGCCGGCCATAGCGATGGTGAGACTGAAGCAGTTGCCCATAGCAACCAATCAGATTTCAGCTTTCATTTCTCTGTGGTTAAAAAATGAAAGCAGAGATTTGATGGCCAGTTGGAGAGGGCGCCTGTGGGGTGGTTTATTAGAATTTCTAACAAGGGGTTTCCTCACTGAATCACAGACTGAGGTCATTTATTTCACAAAAATGGCGACCAATCAACTCCCAGATTATATGTTACAGCTCTAGATTAGAAAACAAAGCAGTGATGGGATTGGCTGCTGGGGTGAGACACAGGAATATGAAGCAGAGATGTGAATGGCTGCTGGGGTAAGACAGGAATATAAAGCAGAGATGTGATTGGCTGCTGGGGTAATCAAGAAATAAAAAGCAGAAATGTGATAGGCTGCTGGGGTGAGACACAGGAATATGAAGCAGAGATGTGATTGGCTGCTGGGGTAAGACAGGAATATAAAACAGAGATGTGATTGGCTGCATGGGTAAACCTGGCTTAAGGATGTGATTGGTCGCTATGGGATACAACCTGGCAGTGATGTGATTGGTCGCCATGGGATACAACCTGGCAGTGATGTGATTGGTCGCTATGGGATACAACCTGGCAGTGATGTGATTGGTTGCTATGGGATACAACCTGGCAGTGATGTGATTGGTTGCTATGGGATACAACCTGGCAGTGATGTCATTGGTCGCTATGGGATACAACCTGGCAGTGATGTGATTGGTCGCTATGGGATACAACCTGGCAGTGATGTCATTGGTCGCTATGGGATACAACCTGGCAGTGATGTCATTGGCTGCCATATTTTCCATTCTTTACAGCATCCGATGAAATCACTTGATTAATTTTTTTAGTTTTGACTAAAAATGAGAGCTGAGATCTGATTGGCTGCCGCACATCTCTAGCTGAACATTGCGGCCATGTCCCCCGCGAGGTGAGTGAAAACAGCTCCATTATTAATATCTATGGATTAATTTCCAGAAGCCCCCGGGGCTGAGTGCACCGAGCGGCGCCAGGATCATGGCCGCATTCCTGCCTGCTCGCTGGGGGGCCGCGCTCGGCCTCTGCTTTCTGTCAGTCTTTGGCAGGTTCCTCATTTCTGCTTATTTGGTGTTACTGGTCACCGACATGGCGCAATTCTTCATCCGCGCCCGGCCAGCGCCGCCACAGAGATATAGCAATGGTGATAAAAGCGACGCAAGCATAACCTGCTGAGAATATGGTACAGAGGCGAGAGGGGAGGTACACTGCAAAAACCTCACCCAGAGATGTGAGACCCAAAAAATGACCCCACCTAATCTGAAACAACACCCTAAAAATGACACCCCTAATCTGAAATGAAACACCCTAAAAATGACACCCCTAATCTGAAACAACACCCTAAAAATGACACCCCTAATCTGAAATGAAACACCCTAAAAATGACACCCCTAATCTGAAACAACACCCTAAAAATTACACCCCTAATCTGCACAACACCCTAAAAATGACACCCCTAATCTGAAACAAAACCCTAAAAATGACACCCTAATCTGAAACAACACCCTAAAATGACCCCTATAATCTCAAAACACAACACCTAAAAATTACCCCCCCTAATCTGAAACAACACCCTAAAAATTACACCCCTAATCTGAAACAACACCCTAAAAATTACACCCCTAATCGCAAACAACACCCTAAAAATTACACCCCTAATCTGAAACAACACATCCTAATCTGAAACACCCTAACACAGACTACACCCCTAATCTGAAAACAACACACTAAAAATCTACAGCCTCTGGTCTGAAATAACACCCTAAAAAAGACTAAACGCCCCGAATTTAAACAATACCCTAAAAAAACTACACCCACCAATTATAACAGCCCCCTCAGAAACACAATGCACTCCGATGTAATACACCCTAAAATAAAAACCGTTCCCACAAACATGACACAATGGCCTTAAACAACGACGCCTGCAAATGTAAGCGAACCCCCTGAGACGCTGCGCCCGCCAGCAGTGCCCGTGTGAGGTATCATGGGGCTGCCACCATCACAGCGGGCAGAGGTGCAGCAGGTACAGGTATGGATTGCTGGGACATGTAGTTCCACAGCTCATAGTGACGGCCTGTGGCTCCAGCATCCGACCCTACGTGACTCAATCCCACAGATGATGCGGCTGCCGCCCGCCGACCCGGCTGGAGAGTTCAACTTGGCAAAAACCCTTCCATGTAAGAGATGGATTTGTTGTATCAGGTCGCAGCGAGAGGGAAGACTGGCTGCATTGTGAGCGTCACAGGCGACACGTGGAAATGGTGGGAGAAAAGCCGCATGCAGACTGCGAGGGGTTAATGTACAGCCGCATGCAGACTGCGAGGGGTTAATGTACAGCCGCATGCCGACTGCAAGGGGTTAATGTACAGCCGCATGCAGACTGCGAGGGGTTTAAAAGTACAGGCATGCAGACTGCGGGGGTTAATGTACAGCCGCATGCGACTGCAGGGGTTAATTTCACCCGCATGCAGATGCAAGGGGTAATGTACAGCCCCCATGCCGACTGCAAGGGTTAATGTACAGCCACATGCAGACTGCAAGGGGTTAATGTACAGCCGCATGCAGACTACGAGGGGTTAATGTACAGCCGCATGCCGACTGCGAGGGGTTAATGTACAGCCGCATGCAGATTGCAAGGGGTTAATGTACAGCCGCATGCAGACTGCAGGGGGTTTATGTTACAGCCGATGCAGCCGGAGGGGTTATGTCAGCCGCTTTGCAGACTGCGGGGGGTTAATGTACAGCCGCATGCAGACTGCGAGGGGTTAATGTACAGCCGCATGCAGACTGCGAGGGGTTAATGTACAGCCGCATGCAGACAGCATGGGGTTAAAGTACAGCCGCATGAAGACTGCGAGGGGTTAATGTACAGCAGAATGCAGACTGCGAGGGGTTAATGTACAGCCGCATGCCGACTGCAAGGGGTTAATGTACAGCCGCATGCAGACTGCGCGGGGTTAATGTACAGCCGCATGCAGTCTGCAGGGGGTTAACGTACAGCCTCAGGCAGACTGCGAGTGGTTAATGTACAGCCGCATGCAGACTGCGAGGGGTTAATGTACAGCCGCATGCAGACTGCGAGGGGTTAATGTACAGCCGCATGCAGACTGGCAGCGAGGTATCAAACAGAAGCTGGGGAACCCCTGCCAATCTGAAACCTGTTTTGAAATCTGCAGTTTAAATTTTGTTTGAACGTCTGAAATGGATTATTTTTCATACTCAAACCAACGGAAGGCAGCAATCACAATTTTGTCATTGCATTATATCTTGTACTCCAGTCACATGTAGAGCAGCAATTGCAATTCTGCCATTACGTTATACTGCAGTCTCAGCCAGAGCTGTATTCAAAATTCTGCCATTACATTATGTCTCATACTCCAAACACAACCAGAGCAGCAATCACAATTCTATTGCTATATAATTTATACTCCAGTCACATGCAGAGCAGCAATCATAGTACTGCCATTACATTATAGCTTATACTCCAATCACATGCAGAGCTGCATTTATTATTCAGCTGTTACATTATGTTTTATATTCCAGTCACATCCACAGCCGCATTCAGGTACATCATGTCTCATACGCCAAACACAACAAGAGCAGCAACCACAATTCTACTGCTATATCATTTATACTCCAATCACATCCTGAGCTGCAATCACAGTTCTGTTGTTACATCATATCTTAAACTCCAATCACATCCATTGCTGTAATCACAATTCAGCCGGTACATACTATTTTATACTCCGGTCACCTCCAGAGCTGCATTCACAATTCTGCTGTTACATCATCTCTTACTCTTCAGTCACCTCCAGAGCTGCATTCACAATTCGCGGTACATCTTTTTTTTTAAATCCAGTCACCTCCCGAGCTGCATTCACAATTCAGCCGTTTTCATCCCGCCTTATACTCCCGTCACCTCCAGAGCTGCAGTCACAATTCAGCCCGGTTTCCCTCCCGCCTTATACTCCCGTCCCTCCAGAGCTGCAGTCACATTTTGCCGGTACATCCTGTCTTTAACTGCAGTTTTCCCCCCAGAGCTGCAGTCACAATTCAGCCGGTACATCTGTCTTTATACTCCAGTCACCCCCAGAGCTTTCAGTCACAATTCAGCCCGGGACATCCTGTCTTTTACTCAGTCACCTCCAGAGCTGCAGTCACCCAAATTCAGCCGGTACATCCTGTCTTTTACTCCAGTCACCTTCAGAGCTGCATTCACAATTCAGCCGGTACATCCTGTCTTTTACTTCAGTCACCTCCAGAGCTGCAGTCACAGTTCAGTCGGTACATCCTGCCTTATACTCTAGTTACCTCCAGTGCTGCATTCACAATTCAGCCGGTACATCCTGTCTTATACTCAAGTGACCTCAAAAGCTGCATTCAAACTTCAGCGGTCAAACCCGTCTTACATCCCGTCACCTCCAGAGCTGCGTCAAGTTTAGCGGAATCCTGACTTATAAATCCCAACACCTCCAGAGCTGCATTCACAATTCAGCCGGTACATCCTGTCTTATACTCCAGTCACCTCCAGAGCTGCAGTCACAGTACAGCCGGTACATCCTGTCTTATACTCAAGTGACCTCAAGAGCTGCATTCAAACTTCAGCCGGTACATCCTGTCTTATACTCCAGTCACCTCCAGAGCTGCATTCACAATTTAGCCAGTACATCCTGTCTTATACTCCAGTGACCTCCAGAGCTGCATTCAAACTTCAGCCGGTACATCCTGTTTACACTCCAGTCACCTCCAGAGCTGCAGTCACAGTTCAAACCGTACATCCTGCCCTTATACTCCAGTTCACCTCCAGAGCTGCATTCACATTCAGTCGGTACATCCTGCTTATACTCCAATCACCTCCAGAGCTGCAGTCACAGTTCAGCGGTTACATTCTGTCTTTATACTCAAGTGACTCAAGAGCTGCATTCAAACTTCAGCCGGTACATTTCCCGTCTTACACTCCAGTCACTCCAGAGCTGCGTCACAGTTCAGCCGGTACATCCTGCCTTATACTCCAGTCACATCCAGAGCTGCAGTCACGTTCAGCCGTTTCATTCCTGCTTATACTCCAGTCACCTCCAGAGCTGCCCGTCACAATTAGCCGGTAATCCTGGTCTTTACTTCAGTCCCCCAGAGCTGCAGTCACGTTCAGTCGGTACATCCTGCCTTATACTCCAGTCACCCCCAGAGCTGCTTCACAATTCAGCCGGTACATCCTGTCTTATTTCTCAAATGACCTCAAGAGCTGCATTCAAATTCAGCCGGTACATCCTGTCTTAACTCCAGTCACCCAGAGCTGCAGTCACAGTTCAGCCGGTACATCCTGCCTTATCTCCGTCACCCCAGAGCTGCAGTCACAGTTTTAGTCGGGACATTGCCTTATCTTCCAGTCCCCCCAGAGCTGCATTCACAATTCAGCCAGTACATCCTGTCTTACACCTCCAGTCACCTCCAGGCTGCAGTCACAGTTCAGCCGGTACATCCCGCCTTATACTCCAGTCACCTCAAAAGCTGCATTCAACTTCAGCCGGTTTCATCCTGTCTTACACTCCATCACCTCCAGAGCTGCAGTCACAGTTCAGTCGGTACATCCGCCTTATACTCGAGTCACCTCCAGAGCTGCATTCACAATTCAGCCGGTTACATCCTGTCTTTTCACTCCAGTACCTCCAGAGCTGCAGTCACAGTTCAGTCGGTTTCATCCTGCCTTATACTCCGTCACCTCCAGAGCTGCAGTCACAATTCAGCCGGTACATCCTGTCTTTATACTCAAGTCACGGCCAGAGCTGCAGTCCAATCAGCCGGTACATTCTGTCTTTACTTTAAATGACCTCAAGAGCTGCATTCAAACTTCAGCCGGGTAATCCTGTCTTACACTCCAGTCACCTCCAGAGCTGCAGTCACAGTTAGCCCGGTTACATCCTGCCTTATACTCCAGTCACCTCCAGAGCTGCATTCACAATTCAGCCGGTACATCCTGTCTAATACTCAAGGGACCTCAAGAGCTGCATTCAAACTTCAGCCGGTACATCCTGTCTTACACTCCAGTCACCTCCAGAGCTGCAGTCACAGTTCAGCCGGTACATCCTGCCTTATACTCCAGTCACCTCCAGAGCTGCATTCACAATTCAGCCGGTACATCCTGTCTTACACTCCAGTCACCTCCAGAGCTGCAGTCCAGTTCAGTCGGTACATCCTGCCCTTTTAAATCCAGTCACCTCCAGAGCTTGCAGTCACAGTTCTGCCGGTACATCCTGTCTTACCGCAGTCACCTCCAGAGCTGCAGTCCAAATTTAGCGGTACATCCTGTTTTTTATACTCCAGTCACCTCCGAGCTGCAGTCACATTCAGCCGGTACATTCCCGTCTTTACTCCAGCCCTCAGAGCTGCAGTCACCAATTCGCGGTACACCTGTCTTTATCCTCCAGTCACCTCAGAGCTGCAGTTTACAATTCAGCCGTACATCCTGTCTTTTACTTCAGTCACCTCCAGAGCTGCAGTCACAGTTCAGCGGTACATCCTGCCCTTTTACTCAGTCCCTCCAGAGCGCATCACATTCAGCGGTAAAATCGTCTTAACTCAGTGACCTCAAAGCTGCATTCAAACTTCAGCCCGGGACATCCTGTCTTACACTCCAGGGCACCCTCCAGAGCTGCAGTCACATTTCAGCCGGTACATCCTGTCTTATACTCCAATCACCTCCAGAGCTGCATTCACAATTCAGCCGGTACATCCTGTCTTAAACTCCAGTCACCTCCAGAGCTGCAGTCACAGTTCAGCCGGTACATTCTGTCTTATACTCAAGTGACCTCAAAAGCTGCATTAACTTCAGCCCGGGACATCCTGTCTTATGCTCCAGTCACCTCCAGAGCTGCATTCACAATTTAGCCGGTACATCCTGTCTTATACTCCAGTGACCTCCAGAGCTGCATTCAAACTTCAGCCGGTACATCCTGTCTTACACTCCAGTCACCTCCAGAGCTGCAGTCACAGTTCAGTCGGTACATCCTGCCTTATACTCCAGTCACCACCAGAGCTGCAGTCACAGTTCAGTCGGTACATCCTGCCTTATACTCCAGTCACCTCCAGAGCTGCAGTCACAGTTCAGCCGGTACATTCTGTCTTATACTCAAGTGACCTCAAGAGCTGCATTCAAACTTCAGCCGGTACATCCTGTCTTAAACGCCAGTCAACTCCAGAGCTGCAGTCACAGTTCAGCCGGTACATCCTGTCTTATACTCCAGTCACCCTCCAGAGCTGCAGTCACAGTTCAGCCCGGGACATCCTGCCTTATTTCTCCAGTCACCTCCAGAGCTGCAGTCACAATTCGCCGGTACATTTTGTCTTTACTTCAGTCACCTCCAGAGCTGCACTCACAGTTCAGTGGTACATCCTGCTTATACTCCAGTCACCTCCAAGAGCTGCATTCACATTCAGCCGGTACATCTGTCTTTTACTCAAGTGACTCAAGGCTGCATTCACAAACTTCAGCCCGGGACATCCCGTCTTACACTCCAGTCACCTCCAGAGCTGCAGCACAGTTTTAGCGGTACATCCTGCCTTTTACTCCAGTCACCCCAGAGCTGCAGTCACAGTTCAGTCGGTACATCCTGCCTTATTTCTCCAGTCACCTCCCGAGCTGCATTCCAATTCAGCCGTACATCTGTCCCCTTAAACCAAATTCAGTCCCCCAGAGCTGCAGTCAAGTTCAGCCGGGACATCCTGCCTTTACTCCCGTCACCTCAAGAGCTGCTTCAAACTTCAGGCGGTACATACCGTCTTACACTCCAGTCACCTCCAGAGCTGCAGTCACAGTTCAGCCGGTACATCCTGCCTTATACTCCAGTCACCTCCAGAGCTGCATTCACAATTCAGCCGGTACATCCTGTCTTATACTCCAGTCACCTCCAGAGCTGCAGTCACAATTCAGCCGGTACATCCTGCCTTATACTCCAGTCCCCTCCAGAGCTGCAGTCACAGTTCAGCCGGTACATCCTGCCTTATACCCCCAGTCACCCCAGAGCTGCATCACAATTCAGCCGGTAAAATCCTGTCTTATAAATCCCGTCACCTCCAGAGCTGCAGTCACAGTTCAGCCGGTACATTCTGTCTTATACTCAAGTGACCTCAAGAGCTGCATTCAAACTTCAGCCGGTACATCCTGTCTTACACTCCCGTTTCCCTCCAGAGCGCCCGTCACAGTTCAGCCGGTACAATCCTGCTTATACTCCCGTCCCCTCCAGAGCTGCAGTCACCGTTCTGCCGGTACATCCTGTCTTACACTGCAGTCACCTCCAGAGCTGCAGTCACAATTCCGCCGGTACATCCTGTCTTTATACTCCAGTCACCTCCAGAGCTGCAGTCACAATTCAGCCGGTACATCCTGTCTTAAACTCCAGTCACTTCCAGAGCTGCATTCAAACTTCAGCCGGTACATCCTGTCTTACACTCCAGTCACCTCCAGAGCTGCAGTCACAGTTCAGCCGGTACATCCTGCCTTTTCCATAACTCAGGCTGCATTCAAACTTCAGCCGGTACATCCTGTCATACTCCGGTCTCCCTGAGGTGTCTCTTTCTTTTGGACACAACGCGTTTCAATCCCACATATATTTGTAGAGGTCACTTATATTTTACACCCAAAACAGTCGCCGAGAGGATCCCGGGGCGCAGACACGGCCCCAGACACCTGTCATCTATCATACTGGTCTCCAGGCAACAAGGTACTACAAATACCAGCAAGCCTGGGAGAAGAGGAGAACAGGCGGTGTCCGCAGGGCATGCTTGCACTTGTAGTTCTACAAGCTCCTCTGCACAGCCAGCATACAGGGCTGTGCAGGAAGCACCAAGCAATGCCCATCACTAACCCCGTGCCGTGCTGATACTTGTAGTTCTACAAGCTCCTCTGCTCGGCTTCGTTTCCATAGTCCTGACACAACGTCGCCCGCACAGCTGAGGGTTCGCTCCAGTTGTATCCAGTCATGTTATCCCCTCAGCAGCAGCAGCTGCCGCCATCTCTCCCCTGAGAGTTTGTTACAGTGTATCAGCGCAGGTAATCTGTATCGCTCTGGGGTCCCCACATAGGATTGTCCAGACCAGATGCAACTGTAACGCATGGTGTGTGAGCAGCACTGGCTGCGGATGGGAGGCTTCTGTTCACTGACAGCAAGCAGAGATCTTACACAGAAACCTCCCAAGTCTGTCAGATCCGCAGTGCAGGTTCATGGAGCCCGGGCAGCACCGTGGGGGCCCCGCGCCACGGGGTCAATGTCACCGCACAGGCTGACGTCAGCCGACGAATTCTCCACATTCCTGGTATTGATACAGTGGCTGCGCGGACGGGACGCTCCCAGATGTGGCAGCAGCAGCAGCGCGGACGGGACGCTCCCAGATGTGGCAGCAGCAGCGCGGACGGGACGCTCCCAGATGTGGCAGCAGCAGCGCGGACGGGACGCTCCCAGATGTGGCAGCAGCAGCGCGGACGGGACGCTCCCAGATGTGGCAGCAGCAGCGCGGACGGGACGCTCCCAGATGTGGCAGCAGCACCAGCGCGGACGGGACGCACCCAGATGAGGCAGCAGCACGCGGGGGACGCTCCAAGATGTGGCTGCAGCAGCAGCGCGGACGGGACGCTCCCAGATGTGGCAGCAGCAGCGCGGGGGGACGCTCCCAGATGTGGCAGCAGCAGCACGGACGGGACGCTCCCAGATGTGGCAGCAGCAGCGCGGGGGGACGCTCCCAGATGTGGCAGCAGCAGCAGCGCGGACGGGACGCTCACAGATGTGGCAGCAGCAGCACGGACGGGACGCTCCCAGATGTGCAGCAGCAGCGCGGACGGGACGCTCCCAGATGTGCAGCAGCAGCGCGGACGGGACGCTCCCAGATGTGGCAGCAGCAGCGCGGACGGGACGCTCCCAGATGTGGCAGCAGCGCGGACGGGACGCTCACAGATGTGGCAGCAGCAGCAGCACGGACGGGACGCTCCCAGATGTGGCAGCAGCGCGGACGGGACGCTCCCAGATGTGGCAGCAGCAGCAGCGCGGACGGGAGGCTCCCAGATGTGGCAGCAGCAGCCGCGCGGGGGGACGCACCCAGATGGGGCAGCAGCAAGCGCGGGGGGACGCTCCCAGATGTGGCAGCAGCAGCGCGGACGGACGCTCCCAGTTGTGGCAGCAGCAGCACGGACGGGACGCTCCCAGATGTGGCAGCAGCGCGCGGCGGGACGCTCCCAGATGTGGCAGCAGCAGCAGCGCGGACGGGACGCTCCCAGATGTGGCAGCAGCAGCACGGACGGGACGCTCCCAGATGTGGCAGCAGCAGCGCGGACGGGACGCTCCCAGATGTGGCAGCAGCAGCGCGGACGGGACGGTCCCAGATGTGGCAGCAGCAGCAGCGCGGACGGGACGCTCCCAGATGTGGCAGCAGCAGCAGCGCGGACGGGACGCTCCCAGATGTGGCAGCAGCAGCGCGGCGGACGGACGCTCCAGATGTGGCAGCAGCAGCGCGGACGGGACGCTCCCAGATGTGGCAGCAGCAGCAGCACGGACGGGACGCTCCCAGATGTGGCAGCAGCAGCGCGGACGGGAAGGTCCCAGATGTGGCAGCAGCAGCGCGGACGGGACGCTCCCAGATGTGGCAGCAGCAGCAGCAGCGCGGACGGGACGGTCCCAGAGTGGCACGCAGCAGTGCGGACGGGACGCTCCCAGATGTGGCAGCAGCAGCGCGGACGGGACGCTCCCAGATGTGGCAGCAGCAGCGCGGACGGGACGCTCCCAGATGTGGCAGCAGCAGCGCAGACGGGACGGTCCCAGATGTGGCAGCAGCAGCGCGGACGGGACGCTCCCAGATGTGGCAGCAGCAGCAGCGAGGACGGACGCTCCCAGATGTGGCAGCAGCCGCGGGGTCGGGACGCACCCAGAGGTGGCGGCAGCAGCGCGGGCGGGACGCTCCCAGATGTGGCAGCAGCAGCCGGACGGGACGCTCCCAGATGTGGCAGCAAGCAGCGCGGGCGGACGCTCCCAGATGTGGCAGCAGCAGCGCGCGGGTACGTCCAGATGTGGCAGCAGCAGCGCGGACGGGACGCTCCCAGATGTGGGAGCAGCAGCGCGGACGGGACGCTCCCAGATGTGTGCAGCAGCAGCGGGACGGGACGCTCCCAGATGTGGCAGCAGCAGCGCGGACGGACGCTCCCAGATGTGGCAGCAGCAGCGCGGACGGGACGCTCCCAGATGTGCAGCCAGCAGCGCGGACGGGAAGGTCCCAGATGTGGCAGCAGCAGCGCGGACGGGACGCTCCCAGATGTGGCAGCAGCAGCGCGGACGGGACGCTCCCAGATGTGGCAGCAGCAGCGCGGACGGGACGCTCCCAGATGTGGCAGCAGCAGCGCGGGGGGACGCTCCCAGAGGTGTCAGCAGCAGCCGCGCCGACGGGACGCTACCAGATGTGCCAGCAAGCGGGAGGACGCTCCAGATGTGGCAGCAGCAGCGCGGACGGGACGCTCCCAGATGTGGCAGCAGCAGCACGGACGGGACGCTCCCAGATGTGGCAGCAGCAGCGCGGACGGGACGCTCCAGATGTGGCAGCAGCAGCGCGGACGGGACGCTCCCAGATGTGGCCGCAGCAGCGCGGACGGGCCGCTCCCAGCTGTGGCTGCATCAGCAGCGCGGACGGGACGCTCCCAGATGTGGCAGCAGCAGCGCGGACGGGACGCTCCCAGATGTGGCAGCAGCAGCAGCGCGGACGGGACGCTCCCAGATGTGGCAGCAGCAGCGCGGACGGGACGCTCCCAGATGTGGCAGCAGCAGCGCGGACGGGACGCTCCCAGATTTTGGCAGCAGCAGCAGCAGCGCAGACGGGACGCTCCCAGATGTGGCAGCAGCAGCGCGGACGGACGCTCCCAGATGTGGCAGCAGCAGCGCCGGACGGGACGCTCCCAGATTGTGGCAGCAGCAGCGCGGACGGGACGCTCCAGATGTGGCAGCAGCAGCAGCGCGGACGGGACGCTCCAGATGTGGCACAGCAGCAGCGCGGACGGGACGCTCCCAGATGTGGCAGCAGCAGCGCGGACGGGAGTCCCAGATGTGGCAGCAGCAAGCGCGGTACGGGACGTCCCAGATGTGGCAGCAGCAGGCCGGACGGGACGCTCCCAGATTTGGCAGCACAGCAGCGCGGACGGGACGCTCCCAGATGTGGCAGCAGCAGCAGCGCGACGGGACGCTCCCAGATGTGGCCAGCAGCAGGCGGACGGGACGCTCCCAGATGTGCGCAGCAGCAGCACGGACGGACGCTCCCAGATGTGGCAGCAGCAGCGCGGACGGGACGCTCCCAGAGTGGCAGCAGCAGCGCGGACGGGACGCTCCCAGATGTGGGCAGCAGCAGGCGACGGGGGCCTCCCAGTGTGGGGAGAGCAGCACGCGGACGGGAGTCCCCCGATGTGGCACGCAGCAGCGCGGAGGGACGCTCCCAGTGTGCGGGAGCACAGCCGGACGGGACGCTCCCCGATTGGCAGCGCACGCGGGCACCGCCGGGCCCCCTCTCGCGCTTCGCGACATTATTAACCCCTTTTGTGCCCAATGACATAAAACTACAGACACAAAAGCCCCAGTGCCCCCGGCGCCACCTGCTGGAGGGGTAACAGGTACTCACCGCTGTGCGTCCGGCCTGCGGGGTGCGGGGAGGCGCAGAAAGGAATCAGCAGAACAAAACTGAAGGACTCAAGTGAAAGACGGGGCGCCGCCTACCCTCCCCTGAGGAACCTCCGGGCTCCCCTGTCCCCTGTGGGTCCTATAAATACCCCGTCACCTGCCACCGACTCCCCAGACCTCGCCTCTCCTCCTTCAACGTCCCCTCCACCCCCCAGGACTCCTGTCCCCACCTTACAAACCCCTCCTCTCCCTCTGTGGGGCCCCTCCTATCACCCAGAATCTGATCCCCCCCCCCTCCTTCTCCCCCCTCCTATCCCCCCTTATAGACTCCGTCCTCCCCTATACCATTTAAAAACACATCTTCTTCTCCTATCCCCCGTTATAGACCCACACCTCTTATCACCCCCATAAAAACCTCCTCCTGTCCCCCCTTATACACCCCTCCTCATTTTCCTCATTAAAGACTCCTCCTCTATTTCTGTCCCCTGTACTGTGGCTCCTCCTCATCCCTGTCCCCTAATAGACTCCTCCTCTATCCCCTGACCCCCTAATAGACTCCTCCTCTATCCCTGTCCCCCTAATAGACTCCTCCTCTATCCCTTCCCCCCTAATAACCTCCCCTCTATCCCTGTCCCCCTTAATGGAACTCCTCCTCTATCCCTGTCCCCCTAATAGACTCCTCCTCTATCCCTGTCCCCCTAATAGACTCCTCCTCTATCCCTGTCCCCCCTAATAGACTCCTCCTCTATCCCTGTCCCCCTAATAGACTCCTCCTCTGCTTATAGACTCCTCCTATTCCCTTGTCAGACTTCTCCTCCTCTGGTCCTGTCCCCCTTATAGACCCCTCCTCTATTCCTCGCAGGCTCCTCCCCTATTCCTCTCAGGCCCCTCCTCCTCTCTAGACCCCGCCACTATTCCTCTCAGGCTCCTCCTCTCCTAATAGACCCCTCCTCTATTCCTCGCAGGCTCCTCCCCTATTCCTCTCAGGCCCCTCCTCCTCTCTAGACCCCGCCACTATTCCTCTCAGGCTCCTCCTCTCCTAATAGACTCCTCCTCTATTCCTCTCAGGCTCCTCCCCCTCTCCTTTCCCCATAAAGTTGCCCCCGTCCCCTGTCCTTGCCCCCGGCTCACAGCTCTGTCTCCGGTCTCTCCCCTGTGGCCGCCGCCGCCGCCGCCGCCGCTGTGCTCGCTGTGAGCCGCTGCAGATGTTCCGGCCGCCCCTCCGCTCCGCCCCCGCATCCCTCCTCCTCTCCCCCAACCCCCCGACCCTGAGCGACCGCAGCCCGGGGGGGACCTAGCCTGTCCTGCAGGAGGAGGAGGCAGCCTGGGACTTGTGGTGCCCCCAGTGCTGCAGGGGTTAACCATGCGCCCCCCTCACACCCTCCTGTTACAGAGGCTTGTGTATTCTGCCTGGAGAGTTTAAAAGAGACGCCCCCCACCCCTGGCACCTGGAGCCCCCACACCCCCCCCTGCACCTGGACCCCCCCCACAGCCCCCCTGCACCTGGAGCCCCCACACCCCCCTGCACCTGGAACCCCACACT
This sequence comes from Phyllomedusa bahiana, assembly GCA_025379985.1. Lineage (NCBI taxonomy): Eukaryota > Metazoa > Chordata > Amphibia > Anura > Hylidae > Phyllomedusa > Phyllomedusa bahiana. Next base: position 17,495 of record JAODAL010043941.1, read on the forward strand.
CCCTGCCCTGAGGCCCCCCCCCCCCGGGCACCTAGAGCCCCGCCCCCACACCCCGCGGCACCTGGAGCCCCCACACCCCGCGGCACCTGGAGCCCCCCTCCCCCGGCACCTGGAGCCCCCACACCCGCCCGGCAACCAGGAGCCCCCGAGCACCGGGCCCCGACACCCCCGGCACCTGAGCCCCCACACCCCACCGGCACCTGGAGCCCCCACACCCCCCCCCCCGGTACCAGGAGCCCCCACACACCTCCCCCGGCACCCTGGAGCCCTCACACCCCCCCCGGCACCTGGACACCCCACACCCGTACTACACCCCCACCGGCACCATGGAGCCCCCCCCACATCTACACCCTTCATTCACATGGAGCCCCCCCCCCCCCGACACCTGGAGCCCCCACACCCCTCGACACCTGGAGCCCCCCCACCCCCCGGCACCTGGAGCCCCCCCTCCCCCGGCACAATGTAGCCCCACCACACCCCTCGAACACCTGGAGCCCCCACACACCCCCCCCCCCGGCACATGGAGCCCCCCCCCCCCTCGGACATGGAGCCCCCCCACCCCTCGGCACCTTGAGCCCCCCCCCCCCAGGCACTGGAGCCACCCACGACCCCTCGACACCTTGAGCCCCCCCACCCCTGCACCTTGAGCCCCCCCCCCCACCCCCGGCACATGGAGCTCCCACACCCCCCGGCACCTGGAGCCCCCGACACCTGGAGCCCACCCCACCCCTGGCACCTTGATCCCCCCCCCGGCTCATTTGAGCCGCCCCCCGACACCTGGAGCCCCCACACCCCCCCTGCACCGGAGCCCCCACAACCCCCCCGGCACCTGGAGCCCCCACACCCCCCTGCACCTGAGCCCCCACACCCCCCTGCACCTCGAAGCCCCCCAACACCCCCCGGCACCGGAGCCCCACACTTCTCCCCGGCACCCTGGGAAGCCCCCACCTTCCCCGGCACCTGGAGCCCCACACCCCCCCACCTGAGCCCCCACACCCCCTGCGACCTGGAGCCCCCACACCCCACCTGCACCTGGACCCCCCACCCCGGAGTCACCAGCAGGCTCATCGCTGCCACAGTCCTTCCCTCATAAGTTTTTATTGGAGTTTGGACAAATCGGAATCGTCCGGCGTCTGAGCACATAACGGAGCCGCTGGACCCTACAGTCCGGACGGGGGAGGGGGGGCCAATTTACACAATTGGAAAAACGCACCGAACTTTATTCATCACCGGCGCCTGAAGACGAAACCGGCGACCAAGCGACGCCCCCGCGCTGTCAAATCCGAACCATCCCCCCTGGAAAATGGCGTCACATTCTGGAGCGTCGGACGCGTCCCTTCAACCACCGGGGACATCATGGCGCAAAATCAGAGCTGGAAAAAAAGTGACTCCAATCGGACTACATCGCTTCAAAACCATCTGAAAATTCTGGATTTCTAGATTTTTGTTTCACAAAGTAAAAAACAAACAAACCAGGAGCCCTCGATGGCGACAGTAGTGGTGGTGCTGGAGCAGTGGTGGTGGAGTAGTGAGCAGCAGTGGCGGTGGAGTAGTGGGTGGCGGTGGAGTAGTGAGCGGCGGTGGAGAAGTGTGCGGCAGTGGAGTAGTGAGCTGCAGTGGCGGTGGAGTAGTGGGAGGCGGTAGAGTATGGGTGTCGTGAGCAAGTGGTGGCGTGGAGTAGTGAGCGCAGTTGGTGGAGGAGTATGTGGGCGGCGGTAGAGTAGTGAGCAGCTGTGGAGTAGTGGGTGGCGGTGGAGTAGTGAGTGGCGGTGGAGCAGTGGGTGGCGGTGGAGTAGTGGGTGGCGGTGGAGTAGAGAGCGGCGGTGGCGGTGGAGTAGTGAGCGGTGGAGTAGTGAGCGGCAGTGGCGGTGGAGTAGTGGGCTGCGGTGGAGTAGTGAGCAGCGGTGGAGTAGTGGGTGGTGGTGGAGTAGTGAGCAGCAGTGGCGGTGGAGTAGTGGGTGGCGATGGAGTAGTGAGCGGTGGAGCAGTGGGTGGCGGTGGAGTAGTGGGCGGCGGTGGAGTAGTGAGCGGCAGTGGTGATGGAGTAGTGGGCGGCGGTAGAGTAGTGAGCAGCTGTGGAGTAGTGGGTGGTGGTGGAGTAGTGAGCAGCAGTGGCGGTGGAGTAGTGGGTGGCGATGGAGTAGTGAGCGGTGGAGCAGTGGGTGGCGGTGGAGTAGTGGGCGGCGGTGGAGTAGTGAGCGGCAGTGGTGGTGGAGTAGTGGGCGGCGGTAGAGTAGTGAGCAGCTGTGGAGTAGTGGGTGGCGGTGGAGTAGTGAGTGGCGGTGGAGCAGTGGGTGGCGGTGGAGTAGTGAGCAGTGGTAGCGGTGGAGTAGAGAGCGGCGGTGGCGGTGGAGTAGTGGGCGGCGGTGGAGTAGTGAGCGGCAGTGGCGGTGGAGTAGTGGGCTGCGGTGGAGTAGTGAGCAGCGGTGGAGTAGTGGGTGGTGGTGGAGTAGTGAGCAGCAGTGGCGGTGGAGTAGTGGGTGGCGGTGGAGTAGTGGGTGGCGGTGGAGTAGTGGGCGGCGGTGGAGTAGTGGGCGGTGGAGTAGTGAGCAGTGGTGGCGGTGGAGCAGTGGGTGGCGGTGGAGTAGTGAGCGGTGGTGGCGGTAGAGTAGTGAGCAGTGGGTGGCGGTGGAGCAGTGGACGGCGGTAGAGTAGTGAGCGATGGTGGCGGTGGAGCAGTGGGTGGTGGTGGAGTAGTAGTGTGCGGCGGTGGAGTAGTGGGCAGCGGTGGAGTAGTGGGCAGCGGTGGAGCAGTGGGCGGTGGTAGAGTAGTGAGCGGTGGAGCAGTGGGTGGCGGTGAAGTAGTGAGCGGCGGAGGAGAAGTGTGCGGCGGTGGAGGTAGAGTAGTGAGCGGTGGAGCAGTGGGTGGTGGTGGAGTAGTGGGCGGCGGTGGAGTAGTGGGCTGAGGTGGAGTAGTGAGCGGCAGTGGCGGTGGAGTAGTGGGCGGCGGTTTGAAATAGCGGGGGAGAGGGGTGGCGGTGGAGGAGTGGGTGGCGGTGGAGTAGTGAGCGGGGGTGGCGGTGGAGTAGTGTGCGGGTGTGGCGGTGGAGTAGTGAGCGGCGGTGGCGGTGGAGTAGTGGGCGGCGGTGGCGGTGGAGTAGTGGGCAGCGGTGGTGGTGGAGTAGTGAACGGTGGTGGCGGTGGAGCAGTGGGTGGCGGTGGAGTAGTGGGCGGCGGTGGCCATGAAGTAGTTGGCGGCGGTAGAGTAGTGGGCGGCGGTGGAGTAGTGGGCGGCGGTGGAGTAGTGGGTGGCGGTGGAGTAGTGGGCGGCGGTGGAGTAGTGGGTGGCGGTGGAGTAGTGGGCGGCGGTGGAGTAGTGGGTGGCGGTGGAGTAGTGGGCGGCGGTGGCGATGAAGTAGTTGGCGGCGGTAGAGTAGTGGGCGGCGGTGGAGTAGTGGGCGGCGGTGGAGTAGTGGGCGGCGGTGGAGTAGTGGGCGGCGGTAGAGTAGTGGGCGGCGGTGGAGTAGTGGGCGGCGGTGGAGTAGTGGGCGGCGGTGGAGTAGTGGGTGGCGGTGGAGTAGTGGGTGGCGGTGGAGCAGTGGGCGGGGTCGCTCCCGCGTTTCGCCGTGGTTTGTAAATCAGTCTTTGTCCGGTTTGTAGCCGTTATAAATCTCGCGCTGCGGCCGCGTCGCTGCACTGAAAATATTTTTCCAGGGGAAGAAGTTTAGAGAAATCCTCTTCTTCGATGAGAATCAGTTGGTGAGGTTCCATTCCCCAAAAAACCTCGAGCTAGGCCCAAGAGGTCCTAGTGCCCCAGACCCTGGTCCCGGCCGAGGTCCTAGGTGCCAGCCTCGGTAGGGGAGGTCCTAGTGCCCAGACCCGGGCCAGCAGGGGCCTATGCCCCAGACCTCAGTCCTAGCAGGGGTCCTAGTGCCCCAGACCTCAGTCCTAGCAGGGGTCCTAGTGCCCCAGACCCAGGTCGCAGCAGAGGTCCTAGTGCCCCAGACCTCAGTCCTAGCAGAGGTCCTAGTGCCCCAGACCTCAGTCCTAGCAGAGGTCCTAGTGCCCCAGACCTCAGTCCTAGCAGGGGTCCTAGTGCACCAGACCTCAGTCCTAGCAGGGGTCCTAGTGCCCCAGACCTCAGTCCTAGCAGAGGTCCTAGTGCCCCAGACCTCAGTCCTAGCAGGGGTCCTAGTGCCCCAGACCTCAGTCCTAGCAGGGGTCCTAGTGCCCCAGACCTCAGTCCTAGCAGGGGTCCTAGTGCCCCAGACTTTCGGTCCCGCCACTGGTCCTAGTCACCCAGTTTTTCGGTTCCGTCACGGGTCCCAGTTCCCCAGACCTCGGTCCCGTCAGGGGTCCTAGTGCCTCAGATCTAGGTCTTATCACGGGTCCTAGTGCCCCAGACCTCAGTCACATGACTCCAGTGCTCGGTCCTACTCCATGACTAGCCACGGTCTCTATATGCACACTCATAGAGGAAGGCTGTCAATCACAGAGCAGGACCGCCCCCTGGACTCCTGAGCCCAGAATGAGCAGAGGATTAAATGAATAAATGATCAAATCTCTTAAGGGGTCATTACATAAAAAATGGCTGCTTTCCTCTAATAACAGCGCCACACCTCCCGTAGTTTGTGTCAGGTACTGCAGATTTTTTTTTTTTTTTTTGACGTGCAGTAATTGAGGATGAGCTGCAGTACCACACCCAACCTGGGGCCAGGAGGGGAGCTGGGAAGCAGCCATGTTATTCTAGTCCTGTACATGGCAGTCCTCTTTATGTTACCTCTAATGCAGCAGCGCCCCCCGGTGGGAGTCCTGCAGATGCTTGTGCCCGGGGTGCAGGGGTCACTGCTGCCATCATTGCCCTCCTATCCCACAGCTGGAGCAGGACTTTCCCACGCGAGGTGGACGAGGGATCCAGCAGATGTCCGGTCACAACCCTCTGATCTCTGGGGACCCCCCGCCCCACAGAGCTGTGGGAACCCGGGAGATCAGGGCTCTCGTCCCGCCCTCGAACATTCGGCACCTTTGCTTTACAGAACTTCTACTTCCCCCATTTTCAGGATCTCCGCTTGCTGTCAGTGACTGCTGAGGCCCAAACTGATCCGGTCCGACTCACACAGCAACAGCCGAGTCTAGCGGAAAGTTACTGAGCTCTGCTGGGCCGGGGGGGGGGGGGGGGGGGGCGAGATCACCTGGAGGAGATGTGAGGAGCGCAGCCGCTGTGGGTGGGAGAGCGAGCAGCACTCCCGGACCTGCACTCTACTGCTACCTGATGACTGGGGCAAAAAGGGTGCACCTATAATGGGGACCGGCCCGAAAACCCTCCCCAAGAGACTCAAAAAACAGTGACGGGAAGACCTGGGGAACAGCTGCTGATCTATCCGAAATCTATCACTCATATCTGTCTACACTACTCACAAAAAGTTTGGAATATTTGGCTTTTATTTGAAATTTCAGGATGAACAAAATGTAAATGCCCTAAACGCCACCGTCTCTCCCCCGTAGAGGCGGTCATACAGTCTCTCTGTATCTGATACAACCTGCTGATGACTCTGTGACACTCTAAGTTCTGGGGCCCATTTCCGTTGAGACCTCCTGTTGAAGTCTGGCAATGGCGAGGTCTGCTGAGCAATTGTGGTGCTGTCTTGGTTCATGAGCCCAAATTGAAAGCAGGAGGAGGGGAGGTTATCCCAATTCACAATTATTATTATGTTTGGGGGATTCAGGGAAAAAACACCCGTTGGGAATTTGGCCCTTAACTCCCTTTTTAGAGATCAGTGGTTGTGCAGAAAATCCTGAGACCCCGAACAGTTGGAGGAGTGCATTTTCGGGGGAGAGACGGGGGGATTTCTGCATTTGGGGGGGACGGGGCATTTACTGCCTCTAGGGGGAGAGACGGGGGATTTACTGTTACAGGGAGAAAAAGGGGGATTTACTGCCTCTAAGGGGAGGAGGGCATTTTCTGCCTCTACGGGGAGAGGGCGGGGCATTTACTGCATCTACGGGGGGAGGGGCATTTTTCTGCCCTTTCGGGGAGAGACGGGGCATTTAGCCTCTACAGGGGGGAGCGGGGCATTTACTGCATTACAGGGGAGAGACGGGGATTTACTGATCTAAGGGGAGGGGGGACGGGGCATTTACTGCCTAAGGGGGGGAGACGGGGCTTTTCTGCCCCTAAGGGGGGAAAACGGGGCATTTACTGTCTCGGGGAAGACGGGGCATTTAAAAAAATGTTCAAGAAATTTTATCTTCATCCTGAAATTTTAACCAAAAGCCAAATATCCCGGACTGTTTGAGTAGTTTCTGTGCATCCGGTCTTTCCCGCTCGCTCTCATTATATATTTACCATGTAGTAGAGGTCTCATAGCTATTTATCCAATATTTATCTGCAGTATTTCAGACGAGCTCCACAAATTACTTGGATAATTTGCTCTATTTCGGAGCAGCTTTCCTAGTTCCTGTACTGAGGGGACCCATAGGGTAACATGGAGACCATTTGTCAGTAACCAGCACCTTCTAGTGGCCCCTCGAGAAAATTTTCTTTTTTACCTCCCCGGCCCTGCCAAAGGGGCGCAGGTAAAGGGGGCTAGGTTCATCCCTTTCCCGGCCCGGCTATGTAGAGGGCAGGTAGAGGGGGTGCTTTAATCTTATCCAGGGCTCACCCCTTTATTCTGTTGCTCATAGAGGGCACCTGCACATTCACTCCGCTCCCCTCTACCCAGCTGGGGGTCATATTGACATGGAGAATATGTAGATACAAAGCTAAAATGCAAAACCATTCCTTTAAACCCGGGATTCAGAAAATTTCCCGAAACCAAACGCATTTCACAATGGGAAATGGGAAAAACCCAAAAAGATTCAGAATTTGGGGAAATGCAGAGTTCCCACCCCCAGACGCCCCCTTAGTGTACAGAGCCAGTCTGGAGGGGGCACCATAAAACTTGGTTAAGCTGTGCACATCCAAAATATATTTTGAAAAACGTAGGCATAGGTGCACACTGGCAAGGCAATAGCATACAACTACGACACATATCACTGGCACACTAAAGACTAAGTACAACCTCAACGTATATAGGAATAGTGGCAATGCATTACTGCGATGGAAAATATGAAAACCTGGGATTCTTAGTTTGCAGTTTTTGATCAAAAATTGTTTAAGCTCACCTCCCAATAGCGTCAAGGGGATCCCAGTACAGGTGAGTCCCTAACACCAACATGTTACCTCACTAGGAAACCTATGGTGATGCACTTGATGCCCCCGCTATATAGGGAGGAGGGCCCGCGAGCATCCCCGTTTTTATATAGGGAGGAGGGCCCGCGGGCGTCCCCCGCTATATAGGGAGGAGGGCCCGCGAGCGTCCCCCGCTATATAGGGAGGCGGGCCCGCGACCGTCCCCCGCTATATCGGGAGGAGGGCCCGCGACCGTCCCCCGCTATATAGGGAAGAGGGGCCAATAACCGTCCTGGTTTCAGACTCACCCAGCACATAAGGAAACCCTTTGCAGCAATATTCATTGGGCATCGGGGGGTCCCATCTTCATCCAGCGCGCGCCCCTTCCCATCAGGACAAACAGACGCAACAGGAAAAAGGAAAATGGCAGAAGACGACTGAATTGTGTAAATGTTTTTATTTTTCCTTCTAACCTGATCTGTGCAAACTGCCTCCTGCGCCTGAGCCGGGCGGTGGCGGCGGCGAGGAGAGGGGGCGCGGGGCGATGAGCGGCGGAGCGCCGCCTGGTTATTGCATGTCGGAGAAACATGAAGCAGCATAATGAACTCATCTGAGACAAGACACATGATAAAGGGAGTCTGGGCGGACAAGGAGTGAGTCACCGGCGGGAGGGCGATCCGAAAGAGCGCGGCCCCCGTCCTCATGCGCCCTCGGCGCCGGCGGCGGAGCACAGGGGGTTAAATAAATAAAATAATGCATTATATGAAGAATAAAAAAACAGGCTCTGTGCATTGATGGCGCGATATATAAAGACTCTCGCAGCGTCCCGCTAACCACACGATAATACTGACGAGGATGAACCCACACGACGCTGCGGGGGCGAGGGGACAGCGCTAAAAATATAGAATTTGTTTTTTGTCCTGTAACAGCAAATAAAGGTGCAGCGGCGCCATAAAGCGAGTAGCCGGTAACGGCAGCTTGACAATAAGCCGCGCAGGATTCACGGTCACCGCTCTCACATGAAAGGATGCGACCAGTCATATAGCGTTCCCATAGAGATACTCTAATAGATCACCCGGCGCAGGCGCGGTGCTGGCGGATCCCTCAGATATTGATCCCTTTGATCAGGGAGCTCTCCAGGGTGATGTTGAACTCTTGCAGCGTCTGCAGGACGCGGATCAGCGAGTTGACGAGGGTGTGGTCCTTAATCAGCGCCGTCTCCTCGTACATCTGTGCTATGATGGGGCAGTCGGCCAGGAGGGCGATCCAATGGTGCAAGTGATGATCCCTGCGAAAAAACGGCAGAAGATTAGAGGGCGGGGTCAAGGAGAAATGGCGCAATTTATAGTATTAATCCAAATGTATCCACGACCGGCACTGATGCCGGGGAGGTCGCTAAGCACAGGGGCGTGTGGACTGTTCACATAGCAACCCCTCCATTCACTGCAAGCAAGCGGAGGGTTCTATGGGCTGCTATACCAGACACACCGCCCGCCGACGGGGTCTCCAGGAGACTGGGAGGATGGAATGGAGTCCATTTCTTATATGAGGGCGAGCTCAAAAATCATTTTACTCTTCGTCGGTGATCGCTGCCAGGATTCCACAAAAAATGGCCCCACAGCCGAACTGCAGAGCACCCCCAAAACCAACAGTGCCCCCAGTAAGATGACATCTGCCGCGGCTCCGCTGCAATATACAGACTGATGCCACCGACAAAGGGCAAAATACTAAGGGAAGGGCCCCTGAGGTACCCGCGGCCCTAAAAAACTTTCACACATTAAGCCTTATGTATGAAAACTGTCCAGCAGGAAGATGGTCTTTGTTGCCCATAGCAACTAATCAGAGCCCATAACAATCAGAGCCCATAGCAACCAATCAGAGCCCATAGCAACCAATCAGAGCTCAGCTTACATTTCATAAGGTGCTCTTGAAAAATATAAGCTGAGCTCGGATTGGTTGCTATGAACTCTGGTTGCTATGGGCTCTGATTGGTTGCTATGAACTCTGGTTGCTATGGGCTCTGATTGACTATTATGAGCTCAGATTCGGCAACCATGGGGGCCCCAGAATATGAAGGTATGAAGGGAACCCAGAAGATGGAGGGACAAAGGGAGGGGAAGGAGGGGGGGTAGGGGGGTGTAACCCCGAAAATGGAGGGGCCCCCGAAATGGGGCTGGTGAGGGAAGGGGGCCCAGAAAATGAAGATGAAAGGGAAACCAGAAGGATGGGGGCCATAGAAGGATGGAGGGACAGAGGGGGAACCCAGAAGATGGCGGGACAGAGGGGCCCTCAGAAGATGGCGGGACAGAGGGGCCCTCAGAAGATGGAGCGCATGGTGGAGGGAAGGGAGGACCCAGAAAATAGAGGGACAGAGGGAAACTCAGGAGGCAGCGGGGCCCCCAGAAGATGGAGGGGCAGAGGGGCCAAGGCCGTCTCCCTGCTGCACAGGTTTCATACATAAGGCCCGGGGTTTTTGTCTTTCCAGGACGGTGACTCTTATCAGAAGCGCTTCTGGTCACTACAGTAAATTGGGAATACGAGTCCCCTAGAGGAACATGGCTCCCAGAACGCCACAATACTGGGAGGAGGGCGGCTGTGAGCGTCCTTGCTATTGGGGAGAGGGTGGAGGTCAGTGATCCCCGGTATTGGAGGGAAGGATGGGGATCGGTGACTGTCCCTATGATGGGGGGGACGGAGGCGGTGCCGGTGCCCGTGGGGGGTGGCAATCAGAGCCCTTGTTATTGGGGAGGGGGTAGGGGTCTGTGACTGTTTGGCCTTGTTCACACGGCTTATTTCGGCGCGGATTGGCACCGTATTGCGCGCCGGATTTGCGCTGCAGTACGGCTCCAATCCCTCCCAGTCATTACGGTAATCCACTGCTCTCATAGAGAACTATGGATTCGCGCTCCTCCCCGCGGCGAATCCGCCGCGGGGGGGGGGGGGGGGGGGGGGAGGAGTGCAATGCACGTTATCCAGGCGCAATACGCGCCGTGGATAATGAAAGTCTATGGGGCCGGCGGGCAGCGCGCCCGCTCCCGCCCCTTACTCAAGCCGGAATTGCGAGCGAAATCCGGCTCGCAATTACGGCTTGATTAAGCCATGTGAACGGGCCTTTCTGTCACTGGAGGGGACGGTGACCTTTCCTGTTATTAGGTAGAGGGTGTAAAGGTCATGTAATTGGGAGCAGGGAGTCTGTGGCCATTCCCCTTATTAGGAGGAGAGGGTAGCAGTGACCATTAATGTTATTGGGGCTGGAGGAAGGGGCTTTGACTGCTCCCGTTATTGGAAAGAGGGGACTGTGACAGTTCATGTGACTGGGAGCCGGGGGCCCCTGTTATTGAGGGGTGGGGTGGTCTGTTACCATCTCTCTAACTGGGGGGTGACTGTGATTGTCCCTGTTATTGAAGGGGTGGATGGGAAGGGGCTTTGAATGTTCCCGCTATTGGAGAGATGGGGGCTGCAGTAGTTTAGGTAACTGGGAGCAGGGGGTCTGTGACTGGGAGCAAGGGGCTGTGACTGTCCCTGTAATTGGGTAAAGGGGCTATGACTCCATTTAGCTCACCACATTCCCACACAGCCATCCTGACAGCCCAGAAAAATAAAGAGGAAAATCCCGGATACCAATCACCCCTCAACAGACTAAATTTAAAGGGACAATGCACCCACATGCATCCATCCCTCCCGTCCAGTGCTGAGGAGTCGTCCGGCTGCTATCCTTCCCCTAAAGTCAAGCCCCTACCACCCATCAGCAGACTCTTCCCCTGTAAGAAGCCGCTGCGGCCGCGCTCACTCACCGGGCTCCCAGACACACAAACATCTGGAACTTGCCGTCCTTGCCGATGTTGCGGGGCGTGCTGTTGATGGCGGTGATGAAGCGGCTGACGGTGCGGACTCTCTTCTGCCAGTCCTCGCCCAGTGCCGCCTCATTGGGGTCAAGTGCATCGTAGTGTGCTTGTGCTTTCTCTGCAAAAAGCCAAAACGTCAGGTCTGGAGCGGTCAGCGGAGATCACGAGCGGCCGAGCGCACCCCCCGCTCACCGGCCTCACCTAGAAAGTCCCAGATGAAGATACTCTTGAAGAGTCGCGGGGACCGGAATCCGTGCTGGAAGACTTGCTCCAGCGCCGCCACCAGCCCGCACTCCCCACACAGCAGCAGCGTCAGGCTGCCCCTCTGCAACAGAAAGAGAGGTCAGGGGGCCCCAGAAGATGAAGGGGACCCAGAAGAAGGGGAGAGGGGGGACAGAGGAGCCCCCAGAAGATGGAGGGGACCCAGAATAAGGGGGGGGACAGAGGAGCCCCCAGAAGATGGAGGGAGGAACAGAGGCCCTCAGAAGATGAAGGGGACCCAGAAGAAGGAGGGATGAAGGGGACCCTGAAGAAGGGGGGAACAGAGGGGCCCTCAGAAGATGGAGGAATAGAGGGGCCCCCAAAAGATGAAGGGGACCCAGAAGAAAGAGGGGCCCCCAGAAGATGAAGGGATGAAGGGGACCCCAAAAGATGAAGGGGACCCAGAAGAAGGGGGGACTGGGAAGCCCCCAGAAGATGGAGGGAGAGAGGAGCTTCCAGAAGATGGAGGGCAGAGGGGCCCTCAGAAGATGAAGGGGTCCCCAGAAGATGGAGGAGCCCCCAGAAGATGGAGGAACAGAGGGAACCCCAGAAGATGGAAGGGGCCCCAAAAGATCAAGGGAGGGAAGGGAGGTAGGGAGGGGTCCCCAGAAGATGAAGGAACAGAGGAGCCCCCAGAAGATGGAGGGGATAGTGGAGGAAGGGAGGAGAACCCAAAAGATGAAGGGATGGAGGGGATCTAGAAATGGCAGTTACCTCTTTCTCTGGTTTGTGGAAGTGCTTGACGATCCCGTTCACTGCTTCCCCGATGGCCTCCTGGATCTGCCCCGTGTTCAGTTCTGTGAAGAAGACAACGTCACGGCCATGACTGCGACATCCGACGACGAGGCGCCTGTAATACCCCACTATGATAACGGGGGGGCACTAGATATCGGGCCGGCACTTACTGGGTCTACTGTTGGGAGATATGGCCACCAGTCTGCGGATCATGCCCGGGGAGTGCTGCAGCGGAGGCGTCCGGCAGGGTCGCTCCTCAGTATCTGGGGCGGAGGTGAGAAGATCTCCAACCAAGACCCTCTCCAAACTCCCATCATCCATCCCCTTCCCCAACCACCGGCCACACGGGAACCTGGGAGGAAAAGAAACAGGTTCTATGGGGCTGCGACGGCTCCAGGCAACGATTGTCCATCTGACGCCACAAAACACTGTGTGAACAGCCCCCAACCAGACCAGATACACCGTGGGAGACCCCCGCCTGACCCGCACTACACATCATGATAAATCTAGAGGATAGGCTTCACTTACTGCACAATGATCTTCAATGTGCTCCAGTCACATCCAAAGCTGCATTCAAAATTTTGTTGGCTTTCTATTAAAGGGTCACACTCACCATATTGATTGGCTTTAAATATGTAGGGAAAGGGATATAAAGACTACTACCAAATACATTGCTGTTCTGATTTTGCCTCCTTTCACAGTTCAAGCAGTTCTTCTCTCCTGCTTGTGTACACAAGCTTCTCTAGGTTACCAACCACCTGTCTCTGCTGTAGCAGTGGTCGGGATGGTGACGTCACTCCATGTTGTGTCTTATCAGTGGCACAGGAGCTTTTATACATTATATTAGACCCCTCCATCACCAATAGCCTGAATAGGAAGCGGGAGCCTGAAGCTGCGGAGTCGGGCACGGCCTGAACAGGAAGCGGGAGCCTGAAGCTGCGGAGCCGGGCACGGCCTGAACAGGAAGCAAGAGCCTGAAGCTGTGGAGCCAACCCCCAGGCTGAACAGGAAGTGGGAGCCTGAAGCTGTAGAACCAACCCCCAGGCTGAACAGGAAGTGGGAGCCTGAAGCTGTAGAACCAACCCCCAGCCTGAAGCTGTAGAACCAACCCCCAGCCTGAACAGGAAGTGGGAGCCTGAAGCTGTAGAACCAACCCCCAGCCTGAACAGGAAGTGGGAGCCTGAAGCTGTAGAACCAACCCCCAGCCTGAACAGGAAGTGGGAGCCTGAAGCTGTAGAACCGCCCACAACAGCTTCTGGAATAGGAAGCGGGAGCCTGAAGCTGCAGAGTCGGCCACAGCCTGAACGGGAAGCGGGAGCCTGAAGCTGCAGAACCACCCACAGCCTGAACAGGAAGCGGGAGCTTGAAGCTGTAGAACTGGCTGAGAAGACTGCATTAGATTATCTTAGCTAAACCTCACAGTGCTGGGCCAGGATGCAGCTCTGGATGTGACTGGAGAACAGGATCGTTATAACAGTACAAAGCGTGCTGAGAGTTTAGGAAATGACAAGGGTCTACAATCTGCACCCAGCAGCAGGAGCAGCCACGGCCTCGGCGGACCCCCTGCGGGCGCTCGTGTTGACCCCGCCGCGGTCAGGATCAGGTGCTCACTTGTAGATGTGTCCTGTGATCTCGTTCCGGACCATGACGTACTCCACCAGCCACTTGGCGTACAACCCCGAATTGTCGTGTCCGATCTGCACGGTCGTCAGCTTGCCGAGGTTCTGGCACTGCGCGGGGAGAGAGGAGATGCAGGGTTACACCACAGAGATCCCAGCACAGAGCAGCTGCGAGGCGGAGGGCTGACCGAGGGGGGACAACAAGGGCCAGAGATATGAGGGGGCAGAGGAGGAGGCAGGGGAGACGCAGCGGGGTCAGAGGAGGAGGCAGGGGAGACGCAGCGGGGTCAGAGATATGAGGGGGCAAAGGAGGAGGAAGGGGAGACGCAGCGGGGTCAGAGGAGGAAGGGGAGACGCAGCGGGGTCAGAGATAGAGGAGGCAGGGGAGACGCAGCGGGGTCAGAGATATGAGGGGGCAGAGAAGGACTGGGAGACGCAGCGGGGTCAGAGGAGGAAGGGGAGACGCAGCGGGCAGAGTAATGAGGAAGGAGAGCAGGGGGGAGATAGCAGGGGAGGACGCAGCGGGGCCAGAGATATGAGGGGGACGCAGCGGGGCCAGAGATAGGGGGAAGGGGGACGCAGCGGGGCCAGAGATATGAGGAGGCAGAGGAGGAAGGGGAGACGCAGCGGGGTCATAGATATGAGGAGGCAGAGGAGGAAGGGGAGACGCAGCGGGGTCATAGATATGAGGGGGACGCAGCGGGGCCAGAGATATGAGGAGGACGCAGCGGGGCCAGAGATATGAGGGGGACGCAGCGGGGCCAGAGATATGAGGAGGACGCAGCGGGGCCAGAGATATGAGGGGGAAGGGGGACGCAGCGGGGCCAGAGAAATGAGGAAGAAGGGGGGGTCGCAGCGGGCAGGTAGAGGGGAAGGGGGACGCAGCGGGGTCAGGGGAGGATGGGGGGGAAAACGCAGCGGGGGTCAGAGGAGGAAGTGGAGACGCAGCGGGGCCAGAGATATGAGGGGGACGCAGCGGGGCCAGAGATATGAGGGGGAAGGGGGGACGCAGCGGGGCCAGAGATATGAGGGGGCAGAGAGGGACCAGGGGCGCAGAGGATAGAGGGGAAGGGGGACGCAGAAGGGGTCCAGAGATCTGAGGGGGCAGGGGGACGCAGCGGGGCCAGAGATATGAGGAGGAAGGGGGTCGCAGCGGGGCCAGAGATATGAGGGGGAAGGGGGACGCAGCGGGGTCAGAGATAGAGGGGGAAAGGAAGGAGGGCAATGGGAGACACTGCGGTTCATCCGATGGGACCAATGATGGGGGACCCAGGGGGGGTATAGATATGAGGAGGCAGAGGAGGGAAGGGGAGCCCAGCGGGGGTCAGGATATGAGGGGGACGCGGGGGGGCCAGAGTATGAGGGGGGGACCCCGGCGGCGGAAGAGATATGAGGGGAAGGGGGCAGCGGGGCCAGAGAAATGGGGAAAATAAAGGGGGTCGCAGCGGGGCCCCAAAAAAAATAGAAAAAGGGGGTCGCAGCGGGGCCAGAGATATGAGGGGGAAGGGGGACCCCAAGGGGGGGTCAGGGAACGGGGGGAAAGCCTTGTATAGGGGCCTTTGCTTGCAAAGGCATCCCCTTTTACACCTCCGATCGGTCACCATTTTTGGGCCCTGTATGATTGGGGCACACAGTGCACAAGTATCCGATGCGCCGCATTACACATCACACAGATCACGTGACTTTACAGCCCTATGCGCCCGGCGTCTATGGTCGGAGGTTGCCCCGCTGGAACATAGGGCGAGGGGTGACCGATTTCCTCCATCACCATCTACAGACACCAATCCCTCCAATAACCAGACAGCAGCACGGACGCACCTCGTACGTCATCTCCAGGATATTCCGGGGAACCTGCAGCACCCCCGTCTCGCCCATCTCCCCCGAGAGACAGATCCACGGGTTAGCGGTGAACATGGAGCCCCCCAGCTTCTTGCTTGGTACGATCAGAATGTGGTACGGGATCACTGAGGAGATACAAGAAGGTACCAGTCACCAAATAATCATCTACAACCTGCAGACTTCACAGCTGCAATCTCCCGGGTGATCCGGGTCTACACAGAGCTTATTCTGGATACGCAGATTCTAGGAAATGTCTACATCAAACAGAAAAGTAACTGCCTCCTCCGTTACAGAAGCTCAGGTAAGAGGGTAGAGGGATTCCTGTTACCAACAGCAACATGCAGGACAGTGAGCGCAGCTCTGGAGGATAATACAGGATGTAACTCAGGATCAGTACAGGATAAGTAATGTAAAAGTCACCCGCAGAATAGTGAGGCAGCTTGGAGGATAATAC
>JAODAL010043942.1:0-33357 GCA_025379985.1 Phyllomedusa bahiana
CAGTTTGAAATTGGGAAATTTTTCCCTGGTATTGGGCAGCCTGAACTTTTTTGGGGATCCCCCCAACCCCATTTTTGAAACCCGGGAGGTCTCTTTGTTAGCTGCAAAACCCCTTTTTATTATCAGTTTACTTTTTCAGATAGGTTTTTCTTTTTAAAAATTTTAAACCATTAACCTGGATGTTGATATACCCACCTTTGCATTTAAAAAATTCAATCAGCAATTTGGGTAGTCAGCCAGGTTGTTTTTTTGCCAAAAAAAAGTGTACGTACGCAAACATCCCCGTTACGTGTTTTTTGACTTTTTGCGAAACCGTTTGGGTCATTGACCCCGCTTTCGAAACCCTTAAAACAGCAATTTTATATTCACCACGGTGAATTGAAAGGTGAAAAAAAAATCCCGTTTTTTTATACCAAAACAAAAACCCAGTTACGTTTTTTTTTAAACTTTTGCGCACCCGCATTGTTAAGGACCCCGCATCTAGAAAAATTTTAAAAAACCGAAATTCTATTTCACCAAGGTGAATTGAAAGGTGAAAAAAAATCCTTTATTTTTTAAAAAACAAAAACAGTTACGTGTTTTTTTGATTTTTGGCCCCCATTTTGTTCTTTGACCCCAGCATCTAGAAATTTCTTAAACCAGAAAAATTTTATATTACCACAGGTAAATTAAAAAGGGGGCAAAAAAATACCGTTTATTTTTTAAAAAACTAACAGTTACGTGTTTTTTTGATTTTGCACCCCCAGCATTTTTCCCTTGACGCAGCCCCATTTTAAATCTTAAACAAAAGCAAATTCTATTTCCCCACAGGTGAATTAAAAAGGTGCAAAAAAAAAACGTTTATTTTCCCAAAAACATAACAGATACGTGTTTTTTGGATTTTTCCCCAGCCCGGGTTTTGGTTGATAGACCCTTGGGCAGTTAAATTTGAATCCAGCAATTTTGTTTTGTTGGGGGGTTTGGAATGGGGGGGTTGTTTGGGCCGTTTTTTAAAAAAAGGATTTTCCCAAAAAACTTTTTCCTTTCCTTCTCAAATTTTTTTATTTTTTAAAACATGGGCGAAAGGGCGGGTGGTAAGCGAGAAAAGAGGGGGGTGGGACATGGAGGGAGGTACGAGAAAGGGGTGTTTTTCCCTTTTTGGCGAAAAACACGATCCAGGGATCGTCGGTTGCAAGGACGTCGGGCCTTTTCATCGCTGGGTCGGGCCGGGTGAATCTCAGTAACGAACTCGTCCCCAATTGCCCTTCAGGGGTTTAATGAAAACCTGCATTAGGGTCTTACCCCCGTCCTCGAAATTTCAGGGCCAAAATTGTCTTCACCCGATCTCAGCTTTCCGCCCAAACAGGGAAGAAAGCCCAAATGTCAACTGGGAAACCCCCATGGGGAAAAATCCATTGCGGGAAGATTTTTCTTTGATGACAAAATGGGGTTTGGGGGTCAAAAGGGGCATGTTAAAAAAATTAAGGGGGAATTTAGTTGCTCGGGACGAAGTTATGATGCCATAGAAAAGGGGAAAAGGAACCCGGTAAATTCGGCAAAATCCGGGCGGTGGGAAAGCTTGCAGTCCCCCTTGTTGTAGCCCGCAGTTTGGGAGGCAGAAAAGTCAGGGACCCCAAGTCCCCTGGTTGATGATGATGTGTTGACGACTTTGCGGATCCATCCTGGTTTTTTCCCGCAGAATTTGTTTGCGGGGCGCTTCTTCAGGGGAAAGAGGGGGAAAGACGATGGGGTAGTTTTTCAATCCCGGGTCCCGCAAAAAAAAGGGGGGGAGGGGGGTTCGCAAAAGCCCGCTGATATGATTTCCCAGCCCCCGGTCAGCGAAAAACCCCGCTCCTGTTATCCCCATCAAAAGGTCCGGGACCTTCAAGCGGGGCCCTTCTTTGAGCAAGCCTTTGATTCCCCCCAGCGATGTCATATCCGCCTTTGCCGAAAAACCGCATAAGTAGAGGCAAGGACCTTAAGGGGTTTAACCCACCACCAAATTTTTTGTCACATGAAAGCGATGCATGGTTGAAATGGAAAGGGAAACCCTTGGCCAAAAAAAAAGGGCCCGACCCCGCCGGGCCTCCAAACCCCTGTCACACCCCCTGTTCCGCCCCCTCACCTTTCCCCCACCCCCAAGCGTTCCTCAAATGCCCATGTCTTCAGGTCATGAAAAGGGATCAGCCTCCGCTTCAGCCCCCACCGTCGCCCGAGTTCCCCCAGCACCACCAGAGACCCTTTTAACCCCCTTTTTCCTTCCGCCAGTTTTTTACGACCTGCACGCCGTTTTCAGCGGCCAGTTTAGGCCCCAGCCTTTCTCTTTAAAAGGGTTTGGGGGGCAGGGGAAATACACTTTAACCCCAAAAACCCTCCCAAAGCCAAAAAACCCGAAAATTTGGCATTGGGGCCCGGCTTTTGGCCCTTTGGGAAAAGTTGGGTTTTCCCTCCCGGTGGACAAGTGGGTTCCCCCCACGTCATGGCCCTGTTTCCCCCTTTTCCCCCTTGGAAACAGGGATTTCCCTTTTTTTAGAAAAAACCGTCCTGGGCCCCGGCCCCGGGCCCCGTGTATCTAAAATTTTAAGCGCGTTGTCGCATCTGTGTCCGGGGGAAAACCATTCACCACCGGGCTCATGGACTAGTAAGCACGGGCCCAAAGGGTTTTATTTGTACAGCTTCAATTTGGGGGAGGGTGGGGGATGTCTTGGGGGTGACGGTGGCTCTAGGCTCGGCCCCCACGCTCTTCAAAACCCCAGGGGGTGGGCAGGGCTCTTTCCCCCAAGGTCCTCTGGTGGCATCACGGGCCCAGGAAACACCAAGGGCAGGTGCCCGTGTTGGAATATAAATCGCCTTGGAGGACCGTCCACACACAGGTCAGGAGGCTTGTGGACGGCTATAAGCTACACGAGGAGCCGAGCGCTGGCTGGGTGACAAGAAACTTGTGGCAGGCTAGGTGGTGTGCGCTAACTGGGCGAAATCTGCTGGCCGCCTTAAGGATCGTAGGTGGAGCACATCCCTTGCTGGACCATGTTCCATGAAAACCTCTGTCGTTCAGAAATTTTAAAGAGCTAACCCGGGTACTGGATGATGCTGAGGAAAGGCTCGAGGTTGAGTTGCGCACCTTCCGCCGTGTTAATAGATGACGGACGCCAGGCCTTGGGCTCTACCGCACCACTGAAACTCCGGGCCCTGTGTCATGCTGTGGACCCAGGACCAGGTATAGTCAAGTGTTCCAGTGATACTAAAAAATGGTGGTTGAAAGACTCCATTTTCACGGCACTTTTAATGTGGTGGTCATGCAGGTTTGGGGCTCATGCTGTGGCCCAGGACAGGGATATTCAATGTCCAGTTCAAGTAAGATGATGTTTCAAATCATACTGTCCTTTCTGGCACTTTTTAATTTGTGGGTGTGAGGTTTATAGGGTAGGCTGTGGTACAAGGGATCAGTGATAGTGAATGGTCTGTGACTTTTTTTCTGTGACTTTTGATAACCTAAAGTGTTGTTGCACTAAGATGTAGCAGTATCCATTTGACTGTTGTGGATGTTAATTTCAGGCTTCCCAGCCTTGTTTGGGGTGTAATAATGAAAGGTGTTGTTGCTCTCCCATAGACTTTAATGGGGTCAGTCGCTCATAATCGACGCTCACTATCGAAAAACCTTAGCGGATAGCGGGCTCCGGGACTAGTCGACTATCGATCGATCTGGTAAGCCAACGCTATCGCTAAAAACACTTACTCACAACCACCAGAATTGCTATCATCCTTTGATATATTTAACCCTTTAAATCCCAAAAGCCTGAAAAGGCCTTAATGACAGCTAAATTTGTTTAGGTTTTTGCCTCACTTTGCATTTCAAATTGTAATTTTTTTTTTATCTTTTAAGTGACACTGTTGTATGTGGACTTTTTTATGTGGGATAAGTTGCATTTTGTGGGGCATAGTTTAAGTTTACAAATAAATTACTGCATAACTTTTTAATTTTTTTTATTTATTTATTTTTAATTATTTATTACACCATTCACATTTCACACTAAATAACCTGTTAGGTTGAATTCTACCAGGTTATTTATTTGTTTTCCAAATTTTTTGGGGGGGGGGGGTTAGGGGGGGGGGATACCTAATATGTGTAGAGGTTTTTCATAAAGATACAGACAGCAGTCAGGCAGCACACAGTGTGCCCGTACTGCAGGCTTGTTATACAGACAGGCCCAGGGCTACTCTAGGTCTACAGGGCTTACTGTACAGATGTTCCCCTGCTCCATTGGGTTACCGGGAGTCCCGAGCACCCGACTGAACAGAGGAATGACCTTTGATTATACCACAATCAAAGGGTTAAGCTCCGGTGATTTGAGGTTTCCTCTGCTTCCCGGTGCCTACAGAGACTGCTCTAGGAATGGAGCTGTTAAGCACAACTCTGTTCCTAGCACAGCTGCAGCGATGTGAGCCACAAAACTACTTTATCTGCAGCGACTAGTGATGAGGGCGATTAACATTGGACTATCGTCATCGGGTCGATAGTCGATAATCGGCAATTATCAAGGGACGATATCGATTAGTCGATAAAAGATTATCGCCGCGAATGTCATTAAAGTCTATGGGAGAGGTACAACCACCGTTCAATATTAACCCCAAACAGGGCTGGAGAAGCTGTGCCAGAAGGAACAAGTATGATTTGAACCACCATCTTAGTTGAATGGACAGTTGCATAAGCCTTTTCCTGGACGCGAGTATGGACCAATTAAACCTGTCTGACCCAAGATTAAACAGTCCGCCGGAAAAAAGGAGGTCCTTTCAAAACACCATTTTAGTTGAACTGGACATTGTCTATACCTGTTTCTTGTACCACAGTATGGACCATTTAAAATGTCTGACCCACCAGATTAAAAAGTGCCGGGGAAAAGGGAGTGACGTCTTTGAACCACCATTTGAGTTGAATGGACTTTGACAATATCTGTCATGTAATGCAGAAATGACCATTTAAACCTGTCTGACCACAGATTAAAAAGTGCAAGAAATAAATGAGTTCTGCTGGAAACCACCATGTTTAGTTGAACTGGCCATTGACTATGCCCTGTCCTGGGCACAGATGGAGGCCCCAAACTGCATGGACCCCAGATTCAAAAAGTGGAAAAAAGGGGTCTTTGAAAACCATTTTAGTTGAAAGCTGGGACATTGATCTAATATAATTGTTCTGTTACCAAGTATGACCATTAAAAACCTGTTTGACGCCCACACAGATTAAAAAGTGCTGGAAAAGGAGTATTTCAACCACCATTTTAGTTTCACTGGACATTACACTATACTGTCTTGGGCCACAGCATGAGCCCCAAACCTGTCTGACACACAGATTAAAAAAAGTGCCGGAAATAGAAGTCTATTAAACCACATTTTAGTTGGAACTGGAACATTGTAAATATACCCTGTTCTCGTACCACAGTTCAATGAACATTAAACCTGGTTCTGACCCACAGATTAAAAAAGTGACGGGGAAAAGGAGTCTTTGAACCCACCATTTGAGTTGAATTGGACATTGGACATTATTTGTCCTGTACCGCAGAATGACCATTTAACCTGTCTGATCCACAGATTAAAAAAGTTGCACAGAAAAAGGGAGTCTGAACCACCATTTTAGTTGAAAAAATGGAATAGAGTATTACCTGTCCTGGGCACTGCATGAGCCCCAAACCTGCATGGACCCCAGAATTTAAAAGTGCCGGAAAAATGGAGTCTTTGGAACCACCCATTTTAGTTTCAACTGGACATTTCACATATATCTGTCATGGGCCACACAGCATGGAGCTATAAACCTGTCTGACCAACAGAATAAATTAGTGCCGGAAAATTAGGAAAAGAGTCTTTTAACCACATTGTAGTTTCACTGGACATTGACTTAATATCTGTCCTGTACAGCAGTTAGATGACATCTAATAACCTGTCTGACCCACAGAATTAAAAAAGTGCAAGAACAAGGAGTCTGTGAACAACCGATTTTAGTTGGCAACTGGGTACATAGACTAACCTGCCCTGGGCCACAGCAGGAGCCCAACCCTGCATGACCCCCAAGATTTAAAAAGTGCCGGAAATAGGAGTCTGTTGCAACCACCAATTTTAGTTGATAATGGACATTGTCTAAACCTGTCCTGTACCACAGCAGACCCACCCAAACTGTATTGACCACACAGGATCCAAAGTTTGGCACTATTGCTTATTTTGTACCGTGACTGTCTTTTAGTATATTTTTTTGGTAACTGACATTTGTTTACAGATTTATTTAGAGATGTTTTATTTATAGTTTTAATTATTATTCATTTCGCTTTTTTTTTCAAGTGTCTAGCAGCCGCCTTTCTGTCTTCAGGTTTGGGAGCAGAAGAAATACACTTTAACCCAAAAATCCATCCAAAAAGCCAAAAGCTGAAATGTCGGAAATTGCCAGGCTTTTGGCCTTGGAATAAATGTTGCACCTTTCCCATCTGGTGGATCGGGACACAGATGGGTTGCCGACAGTCCATGGCCCTTGCCTGCCCCAATACAGATGCCGAGAAGGCATTTCTTTGCCAGAAATGCCGTCCTGCCCTGGCCTAGCCACGTGTCATATAAAATTTCAAGCGAGTTGTCTGCATTGATGGCGGAAAAAGTCCCATATCACACCACCGAACATGGGACTAGTAAGGCAGGCCAAGGCCGCTATAATCTCTGAGGACAGCTCACTGGGTGAGCTGAGGTGGATTGTCTCTGGGGGGTTGATCGGTGGCTCTTTCTGGCTACGGCACGCACGCTCTTCAAAAACCGCAGGAAATGGTGCAGGTTTTCTTTCCCCAAGGTAATATGGTGGCATCACGCGCCAGAGAAAACTAGGCCGGGTCTGTGTTGAAATTTTAATCTGTCTTGGAGACCGTCCCACCAGGTCATGACTGGGAGGGCCTCCGCAACAGACCGAGCGCTGGCTGGGTGACAAGAACTTGTCCCAGAAAAGGGGGGTGCGATAACGGGCGAAACTGCTGGCCCCCCTTTAAAGATCGGTAGCTAGGCCCCCCCCCCTTTCCCTTTGGCACATGTAGAAACTTGTCGCCAGAAATTTAAAAGAGCTACCGGGGTCGGGACTCCCTGCGAGGAAGGCTCAAAGTCAAGTTCACCTTCCGCCGTTCGAAACCCTGCTTCGTCCCCCGGGGCGGTTGCAGCGTCAGCTCGGCCTCCCCTCAACCATCCTTTGTTGACGTCAACAAAAAGGGAATTCCACCCCCACATGCTCCACGATTGGGGGCGCAGGGCAATGCCATTACACGTACAAGTGACACTTGGCCTGAAAACACGGTGCGGACCTCGGGGTGTTGACCCACCGAAGAGGAGGCAGGTAATAGTATGCCCACCTTCCCAGTTTTGAAGAACCACCAAAATGGTAGTGGGGACAATGCCCTGTCGCAAAGCTTTGTGGGGGCCTTAGTTCGGGAAACATCGTTGGACACTCGAAAAACGGGGTCCGCCACGACGGGAGGAAGACGGACCCAGAGGGGACAGGACCCTTTCCCCTCTCCGTCGAATCCACAAGGCCCGACATTTTTCTCAATTTCATCGGTCTTCATTGGGCAGGGGGTTTGGGGGTCCGGGGCTAGGCAAGGCGGCGAAATCACTCTAGGGGGCATCATCTTCGGGCAAACAGGGCTGTTTTGAAGCTGTGCCGGAGGAAGGGGGAGGAGGAGGAAGTATTCCCAACCCCGACTTCCCCGCTTTTCCCTGCTTGGAAAGATTTTGGCGCAAATTTGAGCGGGGAGGAAGAGGGAAGAGAGTTTGCTAGTCCCCCGACCCAGAGCTTGGGAAATCAAGGCCCATCTTACATGATGTTTGGGTGCTCCATTTCCTCCACATGACCTCGCTTTTAAGGCCTAAAAAATGAAAACAGTTAGGGGTGGCCCACCCTCCTGGTTTCCCCGGTACAAAACAAAACCAAAAAATTCCCCCTTTCTCCCCACCCAAAATAGAGAGTAAAATGCGGGAAATGGAGCCCTGCTGATTGATAAACTGGAGACATCTGTTGGTCTGCTTCACTTCCCCCAAATGTCACGGTGGAAACAACATCAGCGTGGAAGAAGTAAGTGCCAAGTAGCCATAGCGGCAGCAGCAGCAGAAAGCAAGGTGGCAGAAGCCTAAGGGGTGACCTCTGGAATTTTTATTTACCACCTCACCAACCAGCAATGCAGGCACACAGCCAACCACAAGACCACTTAAGATCATGGTGCACAACATCTCGTCTCTACACCGATTTTTTGGGGATTTTTTCCGGGACCCAATAAAACTTCTGGTACCCAAAAGGGGACGAATGGTCCGAGCTCGCCGCCAAAAATAGAGTGCGTCCGCCCACACCAGCGTCATATCAAAAAGGGCCCTTCAGCACAGCTGGAGAGTCATTACAGACAAACCATCCGCCTTTCCACAATAATGTGGATCTTTTGCTTTCATAAAGATGAATCAGGCATGGATTCTGATTGTTGTGGCCCCTTTGCCGGGGTCACCTTATTTCCCGGTCCTTCACATAAGAAAGGGTCCTCTTGAAAATTTTTTTTTAAAATGATCTTTCTTTACTGAAATTTTTTTATTTTTTTTTTCCCCAAAGTTCATTTTGCTGGTTTTGCTGTAGGAGACTGAAAGACGAAAGGTTTTTCATGACAACCCCGTTTTCCATTTACCACTTTATCTTTAGAAGTTTTCGCATTGTCAATATTTTTTTGAGGTCTGTTGCTGTGAGATACAGCTATAATTATGTTTTTGGGAACAGAAAGGGGGCTTCAAAGTGGCTTTCTCCTCAAATTTTTAAATAGTGGCTGAGAAGTATATTTAAATTTTTTTGGGGGGTCAGTTGCTGTAGTCAGCAAAATCAGGGTTTCCTTTGGAAAAGAAAAGTTTTTTTAAGTGGCATTCTCCTCACAATTTTTAACAGTGGCTGAGAAGTCTTTTTTAAATTTTTTTGGGTCATGTGCTTTAAATGCAGCAATACTACAGGTCCTATTCAAATAATTTTTGTTTCTAACAGACATTTTTTTTTTCACAATTGTCAAAAGTGGCTCAAGTGTCAGTTTTGAATTTTTGGGGGCACTTTGCTGTGACATGCAGCTATACTACGGGCCCTATTAAAATTTTTTTTTGTTTCTAAAAAACATTTGTTCTTACAATTGTCCAAAGTCTAAAGGGGTCTTGCTTTGGGAATTTTTGGGGGGGCATTTTGCTTAACTACATTTTTATACGGGTCCTATTAAAAAAATGTTTTTTCAAACAGAAATTTTTTCTTCACAATTGTAAAAGTGGTCATGGGTCATTTTTTGAATTTTTTTGGGGCTTTTTTCTGTGACATGCAGCTAACTACGGTCCTTTTTATAAAAAAAAAATTCTTCAAAATTTGTCAAGATGGCCAAGGGTGATGGTGTTCAGAAAAGGAATAGGTAGGACACGTTAAGGGCCCAATATTGCAAAATGACTTGTTTTTGAAGATTTTTAACATAGCTATCAATCCCTTATTGAGAAAACCCATTTAATACAATTAAAAAATAAAAAAAAGCATGGGGGTTTCCCAATCTATTTTAAAAATGGTTTTTAGAATTAAACAAAAAAAAACTTGCATGTACAAAATAGCTGGTAAAAAAATTCCTCTGAATTTACAAGGAGGTCAGGAAAACTTGACCAGATGTGGGTTATTCAAGGAAAAGGAGTATGGACAGGGCGAGAACAAGACAGAACAATTTCCTCCAACTTTTGATAATATGAAAAAAAAAATGCCAAAAAAAAAGGGGCCCCTGGGAAAACAGGACGAAACCCCACCATATTTCCAAGGAAAGCTAAATTTGGGTTTTGCATCATACGGGGGGGGGAAAGGCTACCCAGGTCTTGACTGTGATGAGGAAGGCGGGAGGTCTTACCTCACATTTCCCGCACCCCTGCTTCAAACGACTGTTTTTTGTTGCGTCAAAAGGTTTTTCCCGGGGTTTAATAGAGACGGCGCCACCGGGGCTTAAACCGCACCCACTGTAACCCCGGCCCTGGCGCTAAACCCGCGTGTTAATAGATACAGATGCTACCCGGTCTCTCATTTGACCCCCGTAAGTCCCGGCACCTGGGCCCCCCTTTAACAGATATTGATGGCACACTGGCTCTCACCTTTGGGGGGAATCGAGGCTTCAAAAATTTTTCTAAAAATCGATTTTGAAAAAGGTGATTTCTTGAGGTTAAGTAGTGCAAAAAGGGGGCAGACTCGAAACAAATTGCACAATTTAGGCTTAAAATTTTCTGGGGGTGGAGTCACTATGGGGTGCAACATTTGTCTCCAGGGGGGTCTGTCCCCAATCAATGAAGTGGGTTTGGAGGAAAAATAAACCATTGAATTTATTGGCTGAATCAGCTCAAAAGGAGGGGGAAAGTTTCTCAACAAGAATGTTTTGGGGATGATTAAAATTTGTTTATTTTTGGGGGGGTGCGGACGAATTAACATCTACACGTTAAAAAATACCTTTTAAAAAAAGCGGGAGGGGGGGTAGTTATATGTTATCACACTTGAAAAAAAAAACAAAATGGTAAAATGTAAAAATAAAAAAAACTTCCCCAAAAAAATTCTGTAAAAAAAATTTCAGTTTCCAAAAAAAAATACTAAATAAGTCACTGTACAAAATAATAGTGCCACTTTTTGATCTGTGGGGGCAAAACAGGGTTTTTGGGGGCATGCTGGGGCCCAGGACAGGGGTAGTCTATGTCCAGGAAACTAAAATGGGGTTGAAATTCCTATTTCCGGCACTTTTTAACTGTGGGGTCAGACAGGTTTAAAAGGGCATACTGCGGGACAGGGGCAGATATAGTTAATGTCTTTCAATAAAATGGTTTAAAGACCCTTTTCCCGTCACTTTTTATTTTGGGGGGTTTGACAGGTTTTTTTTGGGCATCTGCGGTTTCCAGGACAGGTATTGTAATGTCCAGTTCAACTAAAAGGTGGTTCAAAGACTTCTTTTTCTTGCACTTTTTAATTGTGGGTCAGACAGGGTTTTAAGGCCTTTTTGTGGTAAGAACAGGTATAGTCAAAGTCCAGTTAACTAAAATGGGGGTTGAAAGATTTTCCCTTTTCCCGTCTTTTTAATCTTTGGGTCAGACATTTTTTAAAGGTCATAGCGGGGACAGGAAGTTTTAGTTAATGTCCAGTTCAACTAAAATGGTGGGGTTTAAAGACTCCTTTTTCCGGCACTTTTTAATCTGGGGTCATGCAGGGTTTGGGTTCATGCTGGTTTTCCCGGACAGGGATATTCAAATTTCCCTTCAAGAAAAATGATTGGGTTAAATCATACTGCCTTCTGGCATTTTTTAATTTTGGGTCATGCAGGTTTAAGGGGCGTGTGGTGCAAGACAGAATATGAATGGTCTGTGATTTTTTTCTGTGGCTTTTATAAAATAATTTTCTTGCCTAAGATTAGCACGTTTCATTTGCTGTTGTGGATGTTAATTCCCTTTTCCATAAACCTGTTGGGTAAGAATGAAGGTTTTTTCCCCTCCCTAGACTTTAATGGGCATCGGGGGGATAATCATTATGTCTATGGTACTTATTATAAATTTTCCGATATGCTATCGACCCCCGGTGACGATAGTCAACGTAATCCTCATCACAGTGGGAAAATAAAAAATTCCAGGGCACCCCTTAGGCTTCTGTCACCTTTCCTGCTGGCTTAAGGCTACTGGGGACTCACTGCTGTCATCGCTGATGTTGTCCCCCCATGACATTAGAAAAACGGAAGCAACCAACGAAAGTCTCCTTTTACCAATCATCAAGTCTCCATTTCCCGCAATTTTCTCCTTTTTGGGTGGGTGGGAAAGGAAAATGCTGGTTTTTTTTTTTGTACCGGGGATCCAGAGGGGGGCCCCCATAACGTTGTATTTTGATGGGGTTAATCAGACATTTGGAGGAAATGGAGCATCCAGGGACCATGTGAGAGTGGGGGCCTTGATTTCCCAAGCCCCTGGGTCAAGGGGGACTGCAAACTACTTTCCCATTTTCCTCCCCCCTAAATTTGCGCCAACCTCTTTTTTAAGATAGGGGGCCCGGGAACGTCGGGTCCCCAGGGAAAACCTCCTCCTCCCCCTCCCCGCTTTTTGACCGCTTCAAAAACAGCCCACTTTCCTCAGAGATGCACCCTGAAGCTGATGCGCCGCCTTGCACTACCCCCGGGCCCCGAAACCCCGCCAATGAAGACCGATAAAATTGAGAAATGGGGGCCTGTGGATTCGACGGAGAAAAGGCTCCGTGTCCCCCCACTGTGCCGCCCTCCTCCTCGCTGGCGGGGATGATGTTTCAAGTGTCCAACGATCGTTCCAGAACTAAAACACCACAAGGTAGCGACAAGGGGATTTGGGACTGACCCATTTGGTGGTTTTTCAAAAAGGCAAGGCGGTGCAGAGCTCTTTCATCTGCCCCACTCTTGGGGGCTTAACACCCCGGCCACACTGCTGCTTGTCAGGCCATGTGTCACTTGTATTGCGTAAGGCATTGCCTGCTGCCACAATCGCTAAACATGTGGGGGGGGGGGAATTCCAGCGTGTTGCCACTCAAAATGAGACGGGTTTACGGGGGGGCCGACTGACGCTGCAAAAAAGCCAGGGGGACGAACAGGGGGGCAACGGCGGGAAGTGCGAACTCAGACCCCAGCCCTTCCCCAGCAGGGAGTCCAACCCGGGTAGCTCTTTTTAAAATTTCGGGAAAAAGAGGTTCATGACATGTGCCAGGCAAGGGATGTGCTCCAGCCTACCGATCTTAAGGGCGCCAGCAGATTTCGCCCGTTATCGCACACCACCTTGCCTGGCACAAGGTTCTTGTCACCCAGCCAGCGCTCGGTCTCGTTGCGGAGAGCCGTCCACAGCTCCTGACCTGTGTGTGGATGGTCTCCAAGACAGATTATTTTCAACATGGCCTGGTTTCACTGGGCACGTGATGCCACCAGAGGACCTTGGGGGAAAGAGCCCTGCACCATCCCTGCGGTTTTGAAGAGCGTGCGCCGAGCCTGAGAGCCACCGTCACCACCAGAGACATCCACCCAGCTCACCCAGTGAGCTGTCACAGAGATATAGCGGCCTTGGCCGTGCTTACTAGTCCATGTGTCGGTGGTGAGATGGACTTTTCCGGACACAGATGCAGACAACGCGCTTGAAATTTTAGATGACACGTGGCTGGCCAGGGCAGGGACGGATTTTCTGGCAAAGAAATGCCTGCTCGGCATCTGGTATTGGGGGCAGGCAAGGGCCATGACGTGTCGGAACCCATCTGTGTCCACCAGACGGAAAGGCAACATTTCCAAGGCCAAAAGCCTGGCAATGCCGACATTCAGGCTTTTGGCTTTGGGATGGTTTGGGTTAAAGTGTTTCTTCTGCTCCCAAACCTGGAAGATAGAAGGCTGGCTGCTAGACTGGCTGCTGTACGGCGTGCAGGTCGTCAAACTGGCGGAAGGAGAAGGGGTAGGATGGGTCTCTGTGGTGTACTGGTAGTACTCGGCGGCGACGGTGGAGGCTGAAGCGGAGGCTGATCCCTGATCATGACTCTGAGAGACATGGGCAGCTGAGGAACGCTTGGTGGTGGCGGAGGAGGAGGAGGCGGAGACAGAGGGTGTGACAGTGGTTGGAAGCCTGGCGTCGGTCTGGCCTTTTTTGGCCAAGTGTTGCCTCCATTTCAACTCATGCATTCGCTGCATGTGACTAGACATGTTGGTGGTGGTTAAACACCTAAGAGTCTTGCCTCTACTTATGAGTTTACGGCAAAGGCAGCATATGACATCACAGGGTGAATCAGAGGCTTGCTCAAAGGAGGCCCAGGCTTGAGAGGTCCTGGACCTTTTTGACAGCGATAAGCGAGGAGCGGGGTTTCTGCTGACCGTGGTTGGCGGAATCATATCAGCGGTCTTCTGCGACCGCCCTCTCCCTTTTTGAGTCGGGACCCATATTGACACTACCCCATCGTCTTCCGCCCCGTCCAGTGATGAAGCGCTCGCAAGGAAATTCTGCGGAAAAGACCACGTTGGATCTGCAATGTCGTCATCATGTTTATTTCTTTATTTTTGTTACACCAATACTATTGATCCTTGGCTAACGAAAATAAAGAAATAAACAGGATTTTAGTGAATTAATTTTTTTTTCTTTACCCCCATATTATAATTCATTTTATATACACATCGGGACAACTTATGTAGTCTTATCATTTGATTTCGGCCATGTACAATTTTATTCCAGATTGCATTAGAAAACCCATAGGAGCGTCGCTCGCTCTCCCATTGGTCCAAATAACTGCGCCTCTTTTAAAATAGCCAATCACAGAGCTCGCTCTGAATTTCTTTTCCCCATAGAACTATATGAGAAATTAGCTCGCGCTCTGATTGGCTAAGCTGGACGAGCCCCCGTCGCTTCAACCAATCAGCTCTTTACTGCCTTTTTACTGTAATTTGAACTGTCCCGCCTTTGAATAGATTGGTCAATATTTCTCCATAGGTTAGAATGGGTACCTGTCGCTCCTATTCTGATTGGTCCAATTCTCCTCCATAGGTTAGAATGGGCCACTGTCGCTCCTATTTCTGATTGGCTGGTTTTTTGCCGCCAATCAGAAGAGCTTAAACAATTTGAATTACTGTATTTCCCGGCAATTCTCTCTATTGCAATTCCTTATGTAGCGCCGGTCTCAGCGACAAATGCGTTGTTCGGGATTTAATTGCTTTATTGTTATAGAAGGTTTCAGCGCTTTATCTGATAATGTTTTACACTTAATAAAAATGATTTTTTTATTCATACTCCATGCCGCACGGTGCTGAGCGCCGAGATTGCATGGCGCCGATCTCTCCATAGACTACAATGGGAAAAGTAGCTCGCGCTCTGATTGGCTGGGATCGCCAAGCCCCCGCTAGCTCAGCCAATCAGCTCTTTTCAGCATTTTTACTGTATTTTGAACTGTCCCACCTTTGATTTTGATTGGTTAAAACTTCTCCATAGGCTATAATGGGTCCCTGTC
Source organism: Phyllomedusa bahiana (assembly GCA_025379985.1). Classification (NCBI taxonomy): domain Eukaryota; kingdom Metazoa; phylum Chordata; class Amphibia; order Anura; family Hylidae; genus Phyllomedusa; species Phyllomedusa bahiana. Next base: position 14,987 of record JAODAL010043942.1, read on the forward strand.
ACTCCTCTTCTGATTGGCCGAGATAGCCAAGCCCCCGCTAGCTCAGGCAATCAGCTCTTTTCTGCATTTTTACTGTATTTTGAACTGTCCCGCCTTTGATTCTGATTGGTCAATAGTTCATCATAGGCTTTAATGGTTCACTGTCGCTCCTATTCTGAGTGGCCGGTTTCTGCCGACCAATGAGAATAGCTTTCAGAATTTGAATTACTGTATTTCCCGGCAATTTCCAATATCCATATTATTGATATTTCGCCTTTCTAGATTTTTGGAAAGTGATTTTTTTTTTAGTATTTTTTATTTTTGTGGTTTGTGCTCTTTTCTGAGAATGTTTTCCGCCTTTATAGAGGCGATTTTTTTTTTCATACTCCGCACAGACATCTTTAATGATTTCTCGCTGTTTTCCAGCCTGTCTCGAATCGGAACACATCTTCGGCGCAGTCCCTTCTGCGCCTAAGTCCCTTCTGCGCCCCAAACACTGGCGAGGCGCGGCAGACTTTACATAGGATGTATGAGCGCGCCTCAGTGCCGACATAAATCAGGCGCAAATTTCTCCGGGAAACCAGCAGAAAGGTGCGCCCCGACGTGGCGAGATTCATACATGTCGCCCAATGATTTTATATTGCATCTTTTGAAGCATGATAGTCAATGCCCTAATTTACTTATCACAAATGAATAAAGCAGTACCTAAAAATATACAATACCTGGCATACTACAGCCTAATAAAATATATGATATAAAGTTTGAATTCAAATCAAGAACCCCCCTCTTTCCCTGGGAAACATGCATTGTGGTGCTGTTAGGTCATGGTAGGGATTTTTTGCATACACATTAATATCAAACATTTATTTTCTTAGAAGGATAAGCTGATTTTCCATTGAGAATAATTTTGTTCCCAAGACAAAAATATAATTTTGCCAATTATGTGTCAAAGCTTTTAATGTATTTGCCATTATTAAAGTAAACACCATTTTTGCTTTTCAACCCCAGACTCCACAGTGAAATTTCTGATGTACATTCTAGATCTGGGACTTGTAGTGGGTTTAATAAGTAATAAATGGGATCTTGAATTGCTAGACCAGTTCATTGTAACTGCTAAGAAGCTGTTTCTTGTATACAATGTATTATGTATTCCCATAATATAATAACCAATATACTGTAATATGTCTTTGCAGCTCTATAAGGATAGCATTTCATAGTAATAAAGATGCAAGCTTTCAACCATATGAATACAAGTTATATATGATCACTTTTTCACAATAGTAGGGGCTCTGCTAATAGTAGATTTATTGCACTTTTTTGAGACAGATTGCGATAGTCATGGGCATAATTATAGCCATTGCAGCTGCTGTGGGGCCCAGATCTTGAGGGGCCCCACTCAGGTCTAAGATCATTATTGGTGATGAGCGAACTCTAAAACGTTCGAGTAGAACCTCAAATTTTAAGAAGTTCGCCTTGTAGTTCTAGTCGAACTCAAACTCGAATTTTGAACCCCATTAGTCAATGGAATAAGTTGTTCTGGTTAAGTTTTATACCTATAAAGGTGAGGAGAAGCTGTAATTAGCATCCATAACAGTAAAATGGATACGTGGAACAACTTAGTGAAGAAAATTTGGCTGTAAGAGTCACAGAAAAAAATTCACATCCTAAAGTAATTAACTCCTTTCAATGGCTAAGATGAGGACTTTATAGCTATAGGAGGTGCAGCGCTAGCAGCTGCTACGGGACCCTTGGACACATAAGAAGACACCGGTATCGGAAATGGCACATGGTAACTGGCAGCAGCCCCCTATCAGTTTTTGCACCAGGGCCCAATAACATGTCATATATGTGGTGGCAGCAAGAACATCCCAACGGGTGCAGTGGTAGCCAGGGCTGCCGTCAGTCATCTATTAACCATTTCAGGGCCCCATGCAGCTAAATCAACATTTTTGATTAGAGCCCCTGACAGGAGGACTGTCCTATTGGCACCCCTATTACCCAATTACCATGTGCCATTTCCAATACCAATGTCTTCTTATGTGTCAAAGGGGCTTTTGGGACACCTCAGGATTCAGGGCCCTGTAGCCGTTGCTACTGCCAGGGGTGCCAACGGGGCAGTATGGGCAGTACACCTGTCACAGGCCCTAATCGAAAAGGGGCCCACAAATATGTTAAAAAAATAGGAAGTAGTAGGGTGTGGGGGCCCTATTTGATTTGGCTGTACTGGGCCTGAAACGGTTAATAGATGACTTACTGCAGACTGATTGATGACTAATGTTAATAAATGACTGATGAAATGTGTATTTCACATTGTGAAGAAGACGTGCTACATTTTACTAGTCGGTGACATCGGCCAACGGGGCAACAAAATTGTCAGAGATCTACGCTTGATTCATTTTGATAAATGTCAAACGATCCATATTCTCGGGGGAAAGACGGATACATTTGTCAGTTATCACCCTGCCAGTTGTGCTGAATGTTCATTCCGAGTTAACGCTGGCTGCTGGGCAGGATAAAACTTATATGGCGTGCCGAGCCAGCTCAGGCAATTCATCCAATTGGGCCCAGACCAAGTTCAGAAACATTGGGGTTGAGCCACAGGTTCTCATGGACCATTCTACTGCTGGCACATTGCAACAGATGTCTGGAGTTGGTCAATGAGCACTGTCTCAAATTCCCGTAAGGAAAGTGCTCATGTTTGTCTTGTAACACGTGGATCAAGGAGGGTGGCCACCCAGCAATCGCTGTTCATTTTGATTGCCTTGATGCATAGATCATGTTGCAGGTAATGTAGCATCCAAGCACTCGTGTGTGAGATGCTGCTGAGATCTCCCAAGCCTCGGGATCGAGGGGCATTAACGGAATCTTTCTCCTCTTCTTCGCCTCCTCCTGTAATATGTGCCAACCTTTTACCACTGAAGGGTAATCGGTACCGGTGGTGTCCACCCCTGCCTTATCATCCTCCTCCACTTCCTCATCCTGACTGTCACCAGAGTCCTTGCTCTCCTTTATGCGCTCAACTCTGTGAGCTGAACTGCTGTCCTGCGCCAGCCCTGGACCTCGAACCACCGCCTAAAGAAGACTGATAAAATTGGGAAAACAGTCGAGCCTTCTACATCCTCTGGCAAGTAAGGTTCTGTGTCCGTCTCCTCCTCCTCCTCCATCACTGCTGGGACTTGCTGCTGCAGAGTGTCTAACACTTGTTCCAGTAGAAATATGACCCCAATGGTGATGCTGACAATGCCAGTGTCCTGACTGACCATTTTGGTGGCATCTTCAAAACTGATAAGGGTGGTGTAGAGATCCTTCACCTGTGTCCACTTTCTATCGCTCAACACCCCGAGGTCTGCACCACTGCTCATCAGGCCATGCGACACTTCATACTGCATGATGGCATTACGCTGCTGCCACAATCACTGGAGTATGTGGGGGGTGGATTTCCAGCATGTTGCCATGTCAACAATGAGACGGTTGACGGGGTGGCCCAGATGACGCTGCAACACTGCCAGTCATGCTGAAGCAGGGTGCGAATGCTGGAAGTGTGAGCTAAGACCTCAAGATTTTCTCAGCAGACAGCCAAGACCCGGGTAGCACTTGAGAAATTTCTGAAAAAAACCAGTTCAACGGGGCCAGGAAAGGGATTGCGTAATCTTCCAATCCAAAAACAGCAAAAGGTTTTCTTCCATTTTTTTTCACCACCTCCTGGGCCCCTTGTTAAAAACCCAGACACTGGGTTGTCTAGTGCCAGAGCCTCCCCATAATTTGAAACGAAGAGAAAAGCAAATAAGCAAGTGAAGGGTCGCCACCCCCTTTCCCCACGTTGCATGGAATCGGTCCTCAGCGGGGAAAATTTGTTTTCACCGGGGCTCGGAATCGGTGAAAAAAGGGGCTCAAATTTATTTTAAGACACATGGGGAGACGGACAAACATAAAAAAAAAAACCCCCGTTTCAGGCACAGAATTTTTGCATTTTTCACGGTTTTAAACAACATTCCCAATTGTGGCCCTGAAAATAAAAGGGGGGTTATGAATGTGCACGTCATTTCCTCCAATTAAAAAAAACTAAATATTGTATTTCACCCTTTTTTTGTTTTTTTAAGTTATTTTACCTTTTATGTTTGAAGCCTTTAAAAGATAATATTTTTTGTAATATAAATAGGTATTTTTTTTATTCATTTCCCACCGGAGCTCTTTTTCCGATGTGTGGATCCAGTACCCTCACGCAGGCGCACTCGGTGTTCCCCTCCCCCCCATTGAAGGACATTAACACGGTTATTCCCGGCACTTGAAACTATTAGTGCACCCCGTGTTTACTCCTACAAAGGTCTTACTGCACCCCCGGGGGTAAACTGCATTTTTTTGGATCCGGCTAAGTGTTCCCGGATCCTTGTCCTCACCTACAAGTGCTGCCCATAAAGATTTTTTTACAGTATACACAGATAAGGAAACCAAATATCCGAGTCCAATTTTCATAGCTAATTTAATTTTTTTACACTTTGTTTCTTTTTTCCAGCAAAAAAATTTTTGTTTTATTCTGTATTGCAAACTTTTCACGTTTCTTCCCACATTTGTTTTACCTTTAAAATTAAAAAATTTTTGGATTAATTTTTTTCTTGAAAAGCTGCGGGGGGAAATGGACCCCCCTATTGTTCTGCTACTTTAGCTACATATGCCCCTTCATCATTATTTTCCTATAATTTTATCTTAAAATATTGATGTTTTTAAAAAAAAACTTTTTTTTATCAAATCATATTCCTACTTAAGAAAAGGAATAAGTAAGGCTATGTTTTTTTGCCACCCCATCTTTGGTTTTTTTCTACATTGGATTCTTGCGTTTTTCCCCCTTTTTTTATTTTTTGCCATTTTAAGCTGTTTTCTATATAACCCCCATTTTTTAAACTTTTCTCATGTCTCCATTTGTTGTTTTTAATTGAGGTTATACTGCAAATCCCGCTGCTCTTTTTAGTTCCCGTAAGGGGTAATTAACTTATATGGGGGGCAAAATATCGCCCAAAACAGTATTGCCCTATTTGGTTTTCGAAAATATCTTGGGTAACCCTCTTTTTTTAATTCATCCCTGTAGTAAGATCCAAGAAAGGTATAAGGTTTCTCAACTAATAGTAAACCAGATTAAAGGTGTTATCGTTGAAAAATCACAAAAACTCTGGTATTGACCCACATCGCGACCCCAAATGAAAAAGAGGCGTTTTATGTAGCCCCATCCAGATTACAGTCAAAAAGGTTTGAGGGCATAGAATCTTCTGCTCCCACCCGCCATGAACAAATTCGCCATGGATGGCGACGCTTGGGCCCCCCTAGGTACCCTACTTCTGGAGATAAAAATTTCCCCCTCGAATTTAAAATAATTATTGTTTTTAAAAATCATACAAATTGTAGGGAAAATTTCTGTTTTTTCATATAAGGTTAAACTTATCAAGATGGTATTTATACTTTTCATCATAGATAAAGGGGTATTTTAATAAAGACAAATTTCGTCCTGTGAGCCCAAAAAAAAGTTTCTTTTCCCCTAAAAAAATTTTTTAAAACTTTAAAACTGTTTTTACTCCCTCAGGGTTTCTGGGGGACATTGTACCATGGCTGCAAAAAACATTCACCAACTGCTGACCTTTTATTAATTGCAGCAAAGGGTAAAGGGGGAAAACCTGGTTAAACCTTTTTTATGGTCTTAGGCACCCCCTAAAAATGGGGGGCTTGGGTTTTTTCACTAAAAGAATTTCATTGTTTTTCATAAGAGCTCCCCGCTTTTGCCCTCCTCCAACAACCTGGCCAGTTTGTTTTGCTTTTTCTTTTATGGGGTCTTTCTTTAGTTTTCGGTAATTTGTGAGTATCATTTAGGGTTTCCCTTATTAATTTCTCATATAGCCCTGCATCCAACACGACAGTGGCTCCGCCCCTTTATCTGCCTTCTTTATTATTAAATTTTTGTTTTTCCTTAGAGTAGTTAGCGCTATGTATTCCTGTTTTGTCATGTACTTTTTATTAATGCTTTTAACATTTTTATTTTTTACCTGTTTTTGTAAAATTTTTCAGGTCCCTCCCCAAAAATGGATTGAAAGGTATTCCATAGCTCGGGACTCGGGCTTTATAAGGGTAGAATTGGGGGTTGCCACTATCATGCTGGATAACCAGGTCTAAACTTGTTTTTTCCTCCTTATCCTGCAACTCTTCTAAAATAAAAAGTGATTGTTGTTCTGAAAAAGATAAACCCTGAGAACGGCCTGGTTTCTCTTGGCACGTGAAGCTACCCGTTGAGGTTGGGAATCTGAACTCTGCTCCATTCCAGCAGTGTAAAAGAGTGTCTGCTGAGACCCATTACCAGAGGCACTGTCATTTACCCAACTCACCCAGTGAGCAGTGAGTGAGATGTAATGCCCTTAACCGTGCTTACAAATCCATGTGTCTGTAGCGAGATGGACTTTCGTGGACACAGATGTAGCCAACGCGCTGGAGATCTTTTCTGCAACTTGGTGGGCCAGGGCAGGGACAGCTTTTCTGGTGAAGAAATCATATTTGGAGCATGCCAAGGCCATGACGTGGCGGAACCCATCTGTGTCCATCAGGCAGAAAGGCAATATTTCCAATGCCAACAGCCTGACAATGCCGACATTCAGGCTTTTGGCTTTGGAATGGCTGGGGTGAAAGCGTTTCTTCTGCTCCCTCACCTGGTACAAAGAAGGCTGGCTGGTGGACTGGCTGTTGTACGATGTGCAGGTCACATTGGGGGAAGGGAAAGGTGTAGACTGTGTTGCTGGTGGTGGGAATCGGCCGAGAGTGTCTGAGACTGGGGGTGGTGCTTGTTCATGCTTCTCCGGTACATCGGCAGCAGAGGACCGCTTGGTCTGGGAAGTGGCGGAGGAGGAGGCAGAAAATGTCACAGTGGATGGAAACCCAGGATCTGTGTGGCCTTTTTTCGCCAAGTGACTCTTCCACAGCAATTCATGGTTCAAATGCACCACTGACTGATTAATGTCAGCGGACTTGTGAGACCGTCCTCTACCTTTCTGAGGCCAGACCCGCACTGAAATTACTCCATCATCCTCCTCCTCCACTGATGAGGTGCTCGCAAGCTGCTGCTGAAAAGACCATGGTGTATCTGCAATGTCATCATCATCATCATAGGTGACTTCCTCTTTCTGACAGTGTACATCCTCATGCTGCGGGCTAGAAGCCACAGTCACTGCGAGGCATTGACCACTTAGGATTTCTGCCTATGGACTAGCTTCCTTCTCCTCCTCTAAGGGCATCAGCGGTTGAGTGTCAAAGCAGACAAAATCATTCTCTTTGGCCTCTTGATCTTTTGAGATACCTTCTGACCCCAACCGCATTGTGTCATCAAAGAGCTCTTCAGAATAGGGATTATCTGGAGCGGTCTGTATGTTGGGTGACATTTGGCCTTCAGGTTGGACTGTTGATGATCATGACATTTGTGCCCTTGACTGAGTGGAAGAGGAGGTAAAACTGCTGCATGAAAGGTGTGTTAACCACTGAAGAACAGACTGGAGCCGTTTTTTAGTTGTAGACCCCCAAGAAACTCGCAAAAAGTGATAGAAATAGATTTTTTTTTTGGTTTGTTGAACGGCGGGTCCTTTGGATCAAACCCCAGTAACCGCCCTTCCCTTTGTTGTTAAACCCTTAAATTTCAAAAGGGTTTAAAAATTTTTTATAAATTTATAACCGGTCTTATGGAAAACCACTCAAAAACACCAAATCCAACTGTTTGAATCCTATAATTTGCAAATAGGATTAGAAAATTTTAAATTTTTCAATGGAATTTCTGTTGAATGGAGCTTATGGGAAGAACCCTGTCAGAAAACACAAAAACCTCTTTTTGTAGAATCCCAATTTTAACGGCAATGGATTATAAATATAATTTTTCAAAAGGAATATCTTCGAAATGGGTCTTAGGGAAAACCCGGGAGCAAAAAGCCCCAAAAGTTGTTAAACTTTTTCAACGGTGCTAAACCCTGTTTCTCCACTACTGTGCCCAAAACAGCAGACATGCATTTTTTGGGGATCAGACTGAAGATTGAAGAACAGGGGAGCGATTTAAAACTCCCTAATTTTCCTCTGTATAATTCCTAAGCTTTACTGCCCCCCCTTTCCCTAACTAAACTACTAGCGCTTTTTTCCCTTTTTAAAATTGCTGTAAAAGGGGTGCATGATGCATTGGACATCAAACAAGGGAAAAGTGTTTTTTACACGAGAGTAAAAATCGAAAGACATTGCCCCAATTAGGAAAGGGGCATGTATTTCTGCAGCCAATGAGATCCCTCACCCTATCTGGTGATTTTTTGGACATTTTTCTATTGTTTAAAAGGGATTTATGGCATCAAAAGTACGGAAGAAGCAAAGTAAAAATAAGAAATGGCGCCCGAACGCCCGTGTTTGAAAATTACTTTTAATTGAAAACTAACCTAAAAATCGGTTCTGCTTGAGTTTGGAAAATACGTAAAGTTCGATTCAAAAGAACCTTTTCTCGAACGGTTTTCAAATAATCTTACATCTTTTGGGAAGGGAAAAAAAGTTTTGGCTTTTTTCCCCCTTCTTCATACTATTTGGGACGCTGTAAAGGGACTATTCTTAAATTTTTTAAAGGGGTTGTCCAAATTTAAAAAAAAAAATAATAATAAACAGCTTCTTGGAGTCATTAAAATAATTAAAAAAAAACTTAAATCACCTTCCTTGGTCCCTGGTTCCCCGTCTTCGTTTTCATTCATTGTTTCCATTTCTAAAAAGGGCACATCAGGTGAAGTCCTTTTTAACCAAAATTTTAACTCCCTTAAGACTCTTTTTTATTCCGCTGTTTTAGCTTTCTGTCAATTAATAGAAGGCTCCACCTTATTTTTCCCTAAGAATTCTAGTTAGGTCCCTACCTACAGTAATTCTAAAATGTTACATGTTTGGGAAATTATCTATTGTTTCCTGAGTCTGCAGCACTGTTCTGAAGCTCACCAATAATCTCCTTTCATGACCCACTTTTACACATATCAGCCCTGCTATTCCTAATTGAGTGTTACAGAGACATAAGTGCAGGAGATTTAATTTGAAAGCAAAGAACGCCATAGACCTCTCAGGAGTGAAAACAATTGCTTTTCAAAGGCAAAGGATTAAACACTCTAATGTTTTAAGAGATAAAAACTTTACTCTGTCCCACCATAGTAGCACCAGTCATCTCTCCCTGCTCTCTGTCTAACCAGGAACCAAGATATGGACCGAAACCTAGAGACAATTGTGTGCACTCAGAGCAGATACAATCTCTCTAATCCCCTGACCAGGACAATATCAAAGAGCAATATATTTAGAAAAAAAATCTTCATTTACCTTTCCTTACATATTGAAAGTGAATCATTGCAGTGAGAAAACCCCTTTTATTCATTTAAGCCTAGATATGCATTTATGAGAAAAGAAAGAGGAACTGAGGACTGCGCCAACAGGGAGCTCGTTGTCATTGAAACTGAATAAAATCAAGCAGCATGTAGTGCACCATAATACATGCATGATTTATATCACATTATAAGTACAGCACACTAAAACATGAAAAGGTGTCCATCATCTTTAAACGTGTGTTTAAATGTAATGTGATGTTAAATACTTTCATGACAAAAAGCACCATAGGATCACTGCCTTTATTGGCTTACCACAAATCGTACTGAATATATGTTAGCTTTCAGAACACAAAGGGCTCTTCCTCAGCCATGATTACAAGCAAGAACATAAACTTTTCTGATGAAGGGGCTAACAAATATATTTTTTTCTAGTTAGCCTATAAAGGTATCATCCCTATAATACTATAAAGGTATTTAACATCAAATAGATTCTGACTAACACAGTACCACAATATTTTTTTATTTTACATGGTCAAATGCAAAGAAGAAACCACAGTTCATGAAACTAATATTCTATCCACTACAAGAAATGTGTTTTTTTTTATAAACTAATATATAAATAATTTAAATACATACATTTGTCAATGGAAATGTGTTAATCTAGTGAGTATAAAACTCCAACATTTTATGTCAATGAGGTGGCTGAGCTTACGCCACAGGGGAACTAAAAACTGTTAATGACTCCAATTAAGAAGTGAGATCGTCATTTGCACTTTTGTATTATCTCCCAGGCAAGTTTCAATAATGATGTAAAAAAAACAAAACACATAGAGCTCTAAAAAAGGAAAGTTTTATATGGCAAGTGTGTTTATTGGACTCATCTGACTTTTACAATGCTACATGACTATTTTTGTTACCTCTTAAAACACAAGTGTGGAACTGCAAATATGCATTCATGTAATAAATGAGTTCCACCCGTCTGATCTCCCTTGTTGTCTGTACATGCTTAATGTTAAAAACAGGTACTGGATAAAGCACAAGGGAAAACTGATAAGTCTGCTCTCTCCCATATTTCTTATGTCCTGCATATTCTTATTTTACTACTGTCTATTTTGTCTTTTGTTGTGTTGTTTTGTCTGTCTTTGGATATTTTTTAATTTAATTTTATTTTTCTTTAAAGGTTGACTTACAAAGACAACCTCTTCCTATGCTCCCTGGTTCAATATAAATATAACTTTCTTTCCTTTAGAAGTTTCAGAGTGTTTTTACACAGGATGGGAATGCTGTAGATTTTCTAAAGTGGAAAATCTACAGCATTTTCACATGTACTATAAATCGAACAGAATTTATTGTAGATTATTGCGGAATTGCCAGAGGATTTAGGATGAATGCACATCGAACAGCTCTACTGCAGATTTACTTTGTGGATTTGTACACAAAAAAATGGATTACGGTATCAGCCACATGGATGGGATTTTAGAAATCACAAAGAGGACATTTTCTTGGTGGAAATTACTTGGGTTCAATTTTTAATCCGTAGTTTTTTTCAATTTTTTATTTTAGACTTACTTCAGATTTTCCCTATTAACTTGAATAGGGTGACATTCACAGAAAAACCTGCATGATATGTAGAAGATTTTTACCTGCAGATTTACCTGTGGATTTTCCACTAAAAATTTTCACAGCAAATGCATTCTGTTTAGATTCAAACTTATAGTGCAGAATATTTTAATGAAAAAAAAAGGTGAAGCAGAATAACAACAAACTTCTTCTAAGCAGATGTTAAAGGTGGTAAATCTTAGACTAAGACAAGTCTAAGCATGTTCACATGGACTTTAAAATTTGTGTAGATTATTTCGGTCCGTAGATGAAAGCGCCGAAAGATCTACCAATTACGGGATTGCCAAAAAATGGATTACATTACAGCCAATTACGATTCTTAGAGAACAATGGGAAATTTTTCTCGGGCGAATGCTTGGTGGTCGGGGTTTAAATCCCCGTATTTCATATTTAGACTTACTCGTTTCCCTATACTTAAAGTGATATTCACTGAAACCTGCGAAGTGGGACCCAGATGCTTATTCCCGCTTCACCTGCCTCTGCAGATTCAACCATGGCAGTTTTTTTAATGAAAAAAAAAGTGGGCAGTAAAACAAACTCCGCAATAGCCGTAAGTGAACAATAGCACTAAGAGTACACCACTTTTATCACACTGGTTTGTGCAGTAGAATACATTTGGCACCTCTTAAGGCACTGTTGTCTAACTTTACACTATCCTTTGCTTAGTTTAATTTGCACCATTAAATATGCCAAAATTTTGAAGCAGTTTTTGAACCACGTTAAGCCATGTCCACTTTCTGTGAAGCCACACTTTTTCTGTACAGTTATGCCCTCTTGTTCTGTGAGTTGTAAACGTGTCTAAAACAATCTAAAACACATACTAAATGTGGTGCAAAGCATTTATTAAATTTTTTGGTACAAATAGCTCCAACATTCTGGTACGATTGCCATAGTAAATCTGCCCCAGTGTTTTTGAAATCCGTAGCTATTGATTGTGCTGTAGATCTGCAGCTTTTCAACAGCAAAAATATGTAACTACTGTGGATTTATTGCAGAATTTGAGTTCTCTATTGAAATAACTTTTATAAAATCTGCAATAAATCTACAGTATATCTGCAGTGTAAATTGTCTCACTACAGCTTTGAAATGTACGTCTGAGAACAATTTATGGATTCTTCCAGGTCTGCATTCAAGTGACTGCTATTGTAATACAGTGGAGTTTTTTTTGCATGCAAATTTGTTGTAAAAAATTTGCAGTATATTAGTTTCATGTAAAATACTCGATACTTTTTAATGCGCCTACCATGAAGGGGCATTCTAGGGGCATTCTGGGGACGTGTCGCACCACACGTAATATTAGACACATATATAAATGTAGCTCGGCAAAACAAGGCGCATTAGTGCTCAGACAGGCCGACCTATTTTAATGTGCTCTGCCTAAGCAAGACTGTGCTCATATTAAACTGCATTATTACCAGCAAGCTTTTTTCACTTATAGAAACTGTTTGGAAAGTGAGTAATCAATAAGCATGTTTGTAATCCACAAGACTTCAAGCACAGTAATTGATTACTTACTTGAAACACCTTTCTGAACAATTTGGGCACCTGAAAGAAGCTTGCTGGTAATAAAGGCAGGGTTAATCTGAGTGCAATTAATACTGCACCACAACTGCGCTGCGTGAAAGCAACCCAATGTTTTGTGCTTTCACACAGTGCATTTTTGGTGCGTTTTTTATGCATTTTTTGTGCAGGAAGGCACAGCAGTTAATACTGTACATTGCTGCACAAAAATCGCAGCAAAACTTGCGACAAAAATCGCGATGAAATCGCAATTTTTGTGGTTTTTTTTGTGCAGCAATGTACAGCATTAATTGCTGTGCCTTCCTGCACAAAAACGCACCAAAAACGCACTGTGTGAAAGTACCCTAAGGGGCCGTTTACACGGCTTATTCTGGGACTGATTCCAGCCATACTGCGCTGCAGTACGGCTGGAAACCATCCCAGTCATTACGGTAATCCACAGTTCTCATAGAGAACTATGGATTCCGTCTCTTTTCCCCGCTCGGCGAATACGCCAGGCAAGATACCACTTTCTGATATGCTTTAATGACAGAAAAGAGTTTCTGGGTGACAAATTTTTTTTTTAATTTTTGTTTCATTATTTTTTGTTAAATATATTATCTAAAGATCATTTAATTTTCATTTTTCCCAAAATACCTAATTGGGATTTTCAATTCATTCAATACAGTAGACAATGTCATAACACCTAACACACAAGTGCAGGTACAAACAAAGCTGCATACAACATCTCTTTATGTCCAATATAACAAAGTTATACAGCTGAAAATCCTCTTAAGAAAATGTAGCTCGTATCCTTAAAAAAGCAAACAAAAACACTGATGGTGTTTCTGCTATGATGCCTAACCTCAAATACATCCCTCACAGGAAGTAGCATTTTCAATGAATTAAAGGGTCCTCAAGACCTAATTACTATTTCGGATGCTAGTAAATTCCCTGCATGATTTTAGTCGAAGGACCCACAGAGAAAATAGTTAGACTCACACAGGGCCTAGGCCAAATTGCACTCCGGGCAACGTGAAGAAATTTCGCCCCCCCTCGTAAAAGACTGCGACATCATGCTTCACCGGATAGTTGCCCCTGTAGCCATGTACTACCCCCCTGCAACAACACAGTAGCTCCATCAGTCATTATATTTGCCCCCTGTAGCCAGATAGTGGCCCCTGTAGCCATGTAATACCACCCTGTAACCAGATAGTAGCCCCAGCAGCCATGATAGTTGCCCCTGTAGTCAGTTGTCCTCTGTAGCAAGTTGCCTCCTGTAGCCCTGCTAGTTGCCCCCTGTAGCCTGTTGCCCCTGTAGCCAGTTGCCCCCAGTTGTGCCCCCTGTAGCCAGTTGCCCCCTGTAGCCAGTTGGCCCCTGTAGCCAGTTTTGCCCCTGTAGCCAGATTGTGCCCTGTAGCCAGTTGTCCCTCTGTAGCCTGTTTTGCCCCCTGTAGCCTGTTCCCCCAGTTGTGCCCCCTGTAGCCAGTTTTGCCCCCTGTAGCCTGTTGTCCCCCTGTAGCCTGTTGTCCCCCTGTAGCCAGTTGCCCCCTGTTTTGCCCCCTGTAGCCAGTTTGTCCCCTGTAGCCTGTTTTGCCCCCTGTAGCCAGTTTGCCTCCAGTTTTGCCCTCTGTAGCCGTTGCCCTCTGTAGCCTGTTGCCCCCTGTGGCCAGTTGGCCCCTGTAGCCAGTTTTGCCCCCTGTAGCCAGTTTGTGCCCTGTAGCCAGTTGTCCCTCTGTAGCCTGTTTTGCCACCTGTAGCCTGTTCCCCACGTTGTGCCCCCTGTAGCCAGTTTTGCCCCCTGTAGCCTGTTTTCCCCCTTGAGCCATTCACCCCCCCCATAGCCTGTTTTTCCCCCTGTAGCCAGTTGTCCCCCTGTAGCCTGTTTGCCCCCTGTAGCCAGTTGTCCCCCTGTAGCCTGTTTTGGCCCCCTGTAGCCAGTTCCCCCCCTGTAGCCTGTTTTGCCCCCTGTAGTCAGTCCCCCCCGTAGCCTGTTTTTCCCCCTGTAGCCAGTTGTCGCCCTGTAGCCAGTTGTCGCCCTGTAGCCAGTTGTCGCCCTGTAGCCAGTTGTCGCCCTGTAGCCTGTTTTTCCCCCTGTAGCCAGTTGTCGCCCTGTAGCCAGTTGTCCCCCTGTAGCCTGTTTTGCCCCCTGTAGCCTGTTTTGCCCCCTGTAGCCAATGCCCCCAGTTGTGCCCCCTGTAGCCAGTTGCCCCCAGTTGTGCCCCCTGTAGCCAGTTGCCCCCAGTTGTGCCCCCTGTAGCCAGTTGCCCCCAGTTGTGCCCCCTGTAGCCAGTTGCCCCCAGTTGTGCCCCCTGTAGCCAGTTGCCCCCAGTTGTGCACCCTGTAGCTAGTTGCCCCCAGTTGTGCCCCTGTAGCCAGTTGCCCCCAGTTATGCCCCTGTAGCCAGTTGTTGCCCCCTGTAGCCAGTTGCCCCCAGTTGTGCCCCTGTAGCCAGCTTGGCCCCTATAAAACATAAAAAAACTCACCTTTCCAGGATCCCGCAGCGGCCAGGTCCCGGGAGCCAGCATTCAGTGTAAGCGGCGTGACGTCATCACGCTGCTTACACTGAGCTCCCGGGACGGGAGCCGAGACTGAGCGTCGCAGGGGACGTGGTGAAAGCCGTGCGCCCCCTGCGACGCTGCTGTGTATGTATCGGCGGTCTGACTGAGCGCTGATAAATACAGGGGAGGAGGCAGGAAGGTAATAATCCGTCCTGCTTCCTCCCTGTGACGGCAGCTGCACTAAGTGTATGCAGCTGCCGGCAGAGTCCAGCGCCGTTCTTAGGGGCAGGCGAGGGGAGCGGCGCCCCCCTCAGGTGAGCGGAGTCCCGGCGCCCCGGGCGATCGCCCGCCCCGCCCGCCCCGAGGAACGGCCCTGGACTCACATGACCTGCAGTTTTCTTAAGTACCTGCAATCTCCTCTCTCACATAACACTCTGTAGGCTAAAAATCCTTCACTTCTTGCATCCCTTCCTGAGATAACTGTGATTCAATAAAGGCCCCACAGTTCTCACATCCTTAAGGTCGACCTCAAAACACACCTTTAAATCATATGTCATCATAGAGATGGGGGGAATCTCTGCTTGAAGCCACCAGGATAATATAGCTCTCTTCGCTATTATTAAGGTAAGGTGTATTACTTTTCTAATTCTTCCCCATCCCATAGGATGTTTCTTGTCTGGGGGACTGACATTGTGGAATATCAATGTCTCAGGAGCTCCATCAATTTTAATTATCCAGTGAGTGCGGGTGAACTTAAAGGGGTTTTCTCATTACTGGCTTTTGCAGACTTGAACTGTTGATCTCTGTTACAGTTTCCTATCCAGGGGCGAGTCTCTTCTTCCAGGAGGCGTGTCTCTCCTCACTGAAGAGTTGGGACATCATCATTCTGTGTGAACAGTGGAAGGGAGAGGATGTCAGAACTTCTGCACTGGTTCTCATGCCTGAAGAGCTCTCACCTCACTCCCAAGTTGCACAAGCTCCTTGTAAGCAGAACACGTGCATTGCTGTAACCAGAACACCTGTATTGGTGTAAGCAGTTATACATACAGCCTGAACTGAACTGAGAAAACAAATGAGAGAAATGCACGCTTCCCTCTTCCCCCCCTCCCACCGTTACCAGGCAGGAGATAGAGAGGAACAGACTGTATAAGGCCATGTTATATGAAGGGAGCACAGGGTATAAGGCTGTGTTACATGGGGGGAGAGTGAATGTAGCAGCTACAGACTCAATAATTGCCCAGATCCTTCACCTTAGAGCTGGGAGATGAACAGAGAGAAGCTCACACAGACTTTATTATACAGATACAGCCTGCATAGAGAAGCCGAGGCACCTAGTTTTGCTTTCGATTTACACAGCTCAGAGGGGAGTAAGCACAGAGTGCAGGCAGCCAATCACAGCACAGGGATGTGTGTAACATCCAGAGGGTGTGTCCCAACAAGCTGAATGAAATATCAGTCAGCCAATCACAGAAAAGGGGGTGTGGCCCGACCACCTGCTGCAGTTTTAGGTGTAGAACACACAGTTTTGCTTATATCTGCTATTCGAAATGATTTAGGTAATGCAAACCAATTGCAAAAGTGCTTATTTTTACTGTCCCCATCATTAGAGATATGATCTTTGTAGCGAGAGAACCCCTTTAAGTATTGGTATCCAGAAGCTTTGGATTTTCGGGCATTCCTACATGCCATGCCAAAAGTCAATCTTAGGCTTGTGGCATCTGGGACACTCCGTGTCAGGGTTTCTGGGTGAGGGTGGGATATTGAAATCATATATTCAGATTTGCATGACTTTGAAGTATATTTCTCTCAACATCTCATTGACCATGTGCTTTCAGACAACTCCCTATCCCCTCAGGATCACCTCTACTGTTTCTGCACCTTTGAGTCTGTTCTTCCAAATTTTGGATAATTATCATGTATGGAAGTGACCAGCTTGGTTCGCCAAAAGTTGTATAGAATAGAAATATCTAAACAGTTCTTTCCCTTGTTAGTAGACCATCAGTCTCTGTCTCTTTAGCTTTACTTTCCAAGATCTTGAAGGGGTTTTCTCACCACTCTATTTCACTGAGTCACAAGCAGTTTTACACTCACTTTTACCCTCACTCAGTCTCCTCAGGTTGTGGGTGGTTCTATAGCAGGGATTAGCATATCTAGCATCTCTGTTAGTAGCTGAGCCATTATTACACTGTCAAGTGCAGGAGATGTCATCTCTTCAGTAAATGTTAGTAACAGTTGGCGCCTGCCTTCATTGGAGGAGACTAGGGATAACTCTGAACCTGTTGAACCATAGTCAATGCAGCACCAATCTAGAGTTGCCATGGTAGCCAGGATACTAAGGAAGGCCACCAAGGCTGCCATACTATTGCTCCCATTCAGAGGTAGAATGTAATATGAGTTCCACAATTGAACACTATTCTGCAACAAATTAGTATTACAGAAAAATGTACAAGTGATCATGCCCCCTCGCAATCAAGTACTCTCAGAGAATTAAAAATACAAGTAAATAAAATTTAAAAAAGTACAAAAAGTTCAAAGCACCCCCTTCTCCAATATTACACAAAAAATAAAATAATAAGATAAACTTAACTTGAATCACTGTTTCCATAAAGTTCCAATCTATGAAAATATAACATTATTTATCCTGCTGGGTGAATGCTTTTATCCTAGTGATCAAAAAGTCACATGTACCATAAACAGTACCAATAAAAACTACTCTTTGACCTGCAAAAATCAAGCCCTACTCAGGTCCATAGATGGAAAAATGAAACAAATTATGATTCTCAGAAAATGGTTACGAAAGGAAAATGAAAAATGTTTTTACTGTTTTTAAAATAGTAAAACATAATGAGAACTATATCCATTTTGTAAACTGGGAAACTTTCTATCTGCAAAATAATATACTACAGAGTGATTTTCATAAAAAAAAATCTACCCCAAAAAGCATGGCACATCTGCATGGCACTAAGAATTTTTTTTTTATTGTTTTCCTGTACAATATATGATAAAGTACTGTAAATTACACAATTAAAAAGTATAAGTTCTGTTCGCTGTATAAGGTGCCAACTTAATCACAAGCAGTCCCCAAATAATCAAATTCCAAAATATGCCCAAAAAAATCCATGCAAAAAGTATAAAACATGTAAAACAACCGTAATAGTGCAACCACTTCCCCCAAAATTCTCACTGGGGTGCTCACATCAGCCAGAAAACCCCGCGCTAACCAGGTTTCGTCCCTTCAATCTTCATTGGTGGATTTTTTCCGAAAAATATTAAAAACATACAAACAGGTGTTTGGGTTTACCGCTAATACGCCCGGCCCAGCGTGCGGGATCCACACATACAGGGTAACAACAGAGTGACGTCACTAAGGCGAGCTAACAAAGCCGAGCCCGGGATACAAGACCCACGTTTCAAAAAAGATTTT